>SNQJ01S0137553.1:10015-27510 GCA_010110895.2 Picea sitchensis | reverse complement strand
CAAGGTGGATCGACAACAGTCGAAGTCGAGGTGGATCAACAACAAGTCGAAAATCGAGGTTAGTTGACCACGTAAAGTCGAAGTCGAAGGTAGAGTTGGTTCAACATGGTAAAGGCATTGACATCAAGTTGAATATTTCAACCAACAATAGGTCAATAGGTGGGCATGTAGCAACCAACTAAATATCAAATGAAGGTTGACTGGTATTTAACGGGTAATACGACTTGGTAGTCAACTATAACAGAAGCTCAAGATTCGCGAGATTTGTAGCCAATGATCTGCATGGATCTGTAACCATTTTTGGGTGCCATTTATTTAGGGTTTTCCCTATAGTAAATCCTATAAAGAGGCATGTTGTAAGGACATAAAATATAATTAATGAATCGTAAGATAGCTAATATTTAGAGAAATCTTTAGATGTAGGTTGTTGGTCATGCAAATGTAAGTAAAAATGGATAAAGGGTTGTTCTTGCGTAAGAAATAGGGTATGATGTCGATGTGTCTTAGGTGTGGACTAAGGTTAGACATGTAACATTTTATTCAAATTGAATAACACAACAAGAGAGTTGAACACTCAAGGAATGCTAGTTTTCCCGGTTTGGGTTTCCAATGTAAAATCTTTGTGTACTGTGTGATTACTTTATCATTTACATTCTTGATTAAATTCTTCCTCTCTTATGCTGTGTTTAGTGTGGAAGTGTGTCTCATTTCCTGACATGTGGTATCCGAGCGAAGTTAAGCTTTGATGTATGGTATCAGATCTATATTTACCAATATTGAATATGAGAGCTAAACCCTAGGTATAGTAAGATTTGTAAGTCATAAATTGTGTTAAAGATCGTGTTAAAGAATGGCGAGCAGTTCGATAATAGAGATACAAAAATTCAATGGCCAGAATTTTGAGCTTTGGAAGCTTAAAGTGGAAGATCTTCTTGTAGATCGAGAACAATGGACAACAGTCTGTCCAGGCACCCAACTGACAGGCATGTCGATAGAAGAATGGGAGAAACTCGAAAGAAGAGCAAGAAGTACGATTCAACTTTGTTTTGCAGATTTGGTACTGTTGAATGTCTCAGGTGAAGATTTGACCAAGAAACTATGGGACAGGTTGGGAATCTTATACCAATCGAAATCTATGGTAAATAAGTTGTTTCTCAGAAAGAAATTGTATCTTATAAGAATGATTTATGGTAGTTCGGTGACTGAGCATTTAAATGTGTTTAATACCATTTAAGCCAATTATCATATGTGGATATTAAAATCACTGAGGAGAAGTGTATTCGCCTATTATATTCTTTTCCGGAATCCTGGGATAGCTTAGTCATGGATATAGGGAGTAATACAACCACACTAGCGTTAAAAGACATGGTTTCTTCTCTATTGTCAGAAGAAATGAGAAGAAAGAACATGGAAGGATCGACCAAAGATACTTTAGTGGTGAGATGTCGACCGGTTGAAAGAGATAAAAGAAAGTTCTCTAATATAAATTCAAAGTCAAAGGGTAGATATAAATCCCTGGTTCAGTCGACAATAAGATGCTATAAATGCGGTAAAGTTGGGCATTAAAAAAAGGACTACAAGTCAAGGGCGATGGAAGTCATTATAGGATCCGATGAGAAGCAGTCGACTTTGAGAAATACGACCCCGGATAAGGGAGGTGATGTGTACCTGGCATTGACTAGTACACAGTCAGATCAAGATGTTTGGTAGATCAACTCAGGAGCATCTTATCATATGACACCACATAGAGAATGGTTTTGAGAATATGAACGATATGATGGAGGTGATGTGTTCTTGGGGGATGACTCGACAACCAAATTTTTCAGATGAGGAAGAGTTCAATTGATACTATAGGATGGGAGGAGAAGAACCCTTCCAAGTGCGCTATACATTTAGGGTTTGGAAAGAAACCTAATATCTGTTAGAAAGATGAGTGATGTTGGAGTGCACACTCTATTTCAGAAGGATTCGTGCAAGATGGTCAGAGGTACGATGGTCTTAATGAAAGGAGTTAATATTGGAACCCTATGCAAGTTGCTAGAGAGTGTCAAATCGACTAGATGCAACAACATATGTGTTCTCGAAGTTGAATTGACATCAAATTTGACTCGACTCGACTCGAATCGGGATGAGTTAGTACAAACCGACTCGACAAGTCATCATAAATTCGACCCAACCATGCTATGGCACAAGAGGATGGTACAAATTTGAGAAAAATGACTTTTATCTATGCACAACAAAGGTATGGTCAAAGGTTTTCCTGAATGTGGTTTATAATTCAACTTTTGTGAACATTTCATATATCGAAAACAAAGTCAGGTGAGATTATCATCTGGAGCAACAAGGGAAAATGGGATTCTAGAATTGGTGCATAGTGATGTGTTTGGCCCGATTTCAGTGCCTTCACTTGGTGTATCCTTGTATTATGTCTCCTTAATAGATGATTTTTCCAGGAAGACATGGATTTATTTCCTGAGGAATAAATCACATGGTTTTTATAAATTCAAAGAGTTTAAATATCTTGTAGAAAACCAGACAGATGAGAATATTAAGGTGTTGAGCACTGACAATGGTGGTGAATTATATGGAAAAGAATTTGATCAGTTCTTCAAGAAATGTGGCATGGCATGCAAAAATACCACACCATATACCCCACAAAAAAATGGAGTTGCCGAGAGAATGAATAGAATGTTGATGGACAAGGAAAGGAGCATGCTCAATGGTGTTGGAATCGCACAAGAATTATGGGCGGAGGCAGTCGACACTACAATATATCTAGTGAATGTGTCTCATTCTTCGATGCTAGTCGACACGAATCCAAATGAGATATGGTTAGTGTTATCACATGAGGTTGTTCATGGTCGCAAGTGACAACCATGATCGTGGGCAAACAGGCCAGTGTAGTTTTCAGCAGCGAAGATCCCCCCCCCCATGCAGTTTAGTTTAGCGCCACCTCTAAACGTGGTTGGAAGGATTCCATAGTTGGAAGGAGAGTAAATCTTTGGTGGGGGAACTAAAATAGAAGGCACGCCAAGATCACAGATCGTTATTAGAGCAATGGCCACCAATCATTTCAGCGCCACAAGTTGCATGAGCGTTAAAATCCAAAGGCGGGCCTAAATCCAAACTGTGGTATTCTAGGGAGGCTACGTGGCGGAAGATGGTTCATTTCAGTCTCGAAAGTGGTGTGGGTCCAAACCGCTTTCGACGGCCCCACAATCACTTCTGTGTATAATTTTGAATCCAATAGAAACACGTGGTCGCTCGCTAGTCATCCAGCCGCTCTCTGATCCCGAGGAGGATTCAATTAATGAACAAGGACTGGTAGATGAAACCTCAACTCAGTCCATAAATATAAAGCATGGAAGTTATGGCCGAGGAGACAGAACTGTCAACCCGAGGTACCGCGATGGACGATTTCTTCTTGTAGGCCCATATTGATCTGAGCTTGCGTATGATAGGAGGAAACACGCACAGTGTGATAGAAGGATGCACATATGAAAACCCTTGTATGGGATATCCATATGAATCTCCTAGTGTTGTTCACTGATCTAAGTATAAATAGATCAGTTCAAGATTTTGTTATGGTCGTCGAATGGTTGAGCAGAGCTCCCTGTTTTGTAGTATTTTGATACCAAAGTTGTTATCTGGTTATGTATGAGACCTGAGACATTCTTAGTAATAGAAGTCATATTCTTTCATCATCTTGTTTACTGTTTTGCTGAAACACCCGTGCATGGATGATCCAGATGAGTTGTTGTACTTGTATTGTAATGGAGGTTTCATTATAATGTTGATGTGACATGTTTTAGTATTCTCTTTTGTTGTCTTGTTTCCTCTTATGCTGAAATGATCGTGCATGGATGATCCAGACGATTTATTATAGTTTCATTGTAATGGAGGTTTGATTATAATACTACTATGATATATTTCAGTATTTTAAACTTGAGTTCAAGAGTGCTCTTATACCTGAGTTTTTCTTCACCAAGCTGCTTGAAGGCTGGATTCTCATGGAAGACTTGTCCACCTTTCTCACTAATTCTTCTCCCTTCTCACTTTTAACCTTAAACCACTGACTGAATTTAATGAGGACCTCATTTCCCTATGCATTGTTTTTCCATTTTCTATGTTAAAACATTCTTGTACTGAGCTTTGTCCATTTGACCTCCACTCATAAACCTACCTCCACAAACATTTTGATGGGTATTGGGATTATCCTCTTGCAATCTAAGGGTGAGTCTCAGTGCTAACATTCTTGTTTCCACTGTCGGGGAATGAATTGAATACATTTCCCTGGGATTGAACGACAAAGAAATTCTGATTTTGAAGGTGCATCAGAAATCAATACCTTGAAGATTGCAACTTGCACCTGGCGACTCCACTGTTTCAGTTGTGTCTCCTAAAGGTAGACAGACGATTTTTACTCCACAGTTGCCTTTGGAAACACCTAAAGTTGACCCAGAAAATATCATCAAGAAAGGAAATAACTCTCAAGAAGGGATTTCAGCTGTTGTACCAGGTGATTCTAGTAATTTACATGATTCTTCGTTTAAAACTCCAGTAGTTGTATCTAGTTTCCAGAAGTTTAGATTTTGGAAGATTTCATGTTGAAATCCCCCCTTCTATTCTTCATTTGGAAGGAGAAAATTTTCAAACCCATGTTTCCCCTAATATTGTAAAGTGGTTTAGACCCAGGAGCTTAGAATATTTTCCCACTTTGGGTTTTCCTACTCCTCCTCCTCCTATAAAATGTGTTGTATCTAAAGAGGGGGAAACTTATTTTCTCTTGAACCCCATATAATTCTCCCTAAACACTCAGTAATTTCCATTTTCCCCTAGAAACAAAGCTGCAGTCCTACCTGTCCAAGCTCCATCTCCCCTTGTTCTCCTACAGTTCACACCCAAATGGAAGGTGCTAATATTCCTAGAAATAGGATGGATGTCATAGTGGCTTCTAGATATGCCCCTCTTGTTTTACCTCAGCCTATGAATTCCCTCCCAGTTGGAGACTACCTTAAGTATATGCCCAAGTTCACAGGGGAGGAAGACATAACTGCAGAAGAACACATTTCATCTTTTTATAGTTATGCAGATAATATTAACATTGAAAATGAAGATGTATGGATGAGAGTTTTTGTACAGGGCCTTGATGGTGAGGCTAGGAAGTGGTTTAGGGGTTTGAACCTTGGATCTATTGTTGGGATTGAAGCTCTAGATGATTCAATCTTGAGGCATTGGGGCGGTAAAAAATATTTTCTTTATTATATTACAGAATTTGGGTCACTTAAGAGGAAAGAAGGGGAATTTGTTTCAAACTTCTCAAAAGTATTTAATAAGATGTACAATAATATTCCACTGAAATAAATCCTATAGAAACCTCTACCAAGATTACTTATGCCAGTGCTTTTGACCTTGATTTTTTCGTCCTGTTGAGAGAAAGAAGAGCTACCTCTTTACCTCATATGCAAGATGCATCCCTTGAAGTAGAATCTAATATATTGGCAGCTGACAAACTTAGGAGTAAATATGATAGAGATAGAAGAAAAGGTAGGGATGAAGCTTCAACCTTTGATTAGTCTATTGCCCACCCTCTAGTGGATGAAATGAAAAAACTGGTAAAATCACTTTCTACGGAAATGGAGAAATTGAAATTTAAAGGAAAGAAGAGCTATAGGAACCCCTAGAATGTTGATAATAGGGGTAATTTCAGAAGACCAAATAATTCCCCTCAGATCATCCAAAGAGGTCAAGGATAGGGATGATCCAAAAATCCAAGCCCCTCTCCAAAATAACCTTGTTACTGATGAAGAAGCAAAGGAAGAAGATGTAGATCCTGAAATCCATTGTCTTGGTGACACCTCTTCACCTCCTCATTTAACCCAATCTGCATATGAAGAGGATCTCATGGGTAGCCAACTAAATGAGTTTACCAAAGGGGAAAGGACCAGTGGCAATCCAAATAGATACAACCTAACTTCAAAGAAGAAAGAGGGAAATCCTAAGATTTTTTATCAGCCTACCAGAACAAAGAATCCTGCTAAGGATGTGGTAGCTAGAATCAAAGAAAAAGAGGCACAAAAACCCCAAACAATGGTTAATATCCCTACCCCAAAAGTTAAGGAGATTCTGAAACCTTCCTCCTCTTTTAGCATTGAGAATGAGATTCAAAAGATTAAAATCCTTGTACCTTTTTCGGAGCTAGTTAAGAATGAGGATTTCAAAAGGTACCTTTCCAAAATGATACAGCCTAAACCTTCATCTTATCACACTGATTCAGTTAACCTCCAAGATGAAAATCCACTTGTCATACTAGGACCTTTGGTAGAGAAAAGGGATGACTCTTCCCCTCCTTTTTATACTTCATTAAACATTCATGATAAAGTGTTTCACAAGTGCTTAATGGATTCAGGTGCATCTCATAATCTCATGCCTAATACTGTCATGGATGAGCTTGGGTTGGAGGTTACAAAAACCTACCTTGAACTATACTCATTTGATTCTAGGAAAGTGAAGTATCTTGGGGTTATTAAAGACCTAGTTGTCTCCTTGTTCCAATTTCCAATGAAAAGTGTGGTTGTTGGCACAGAGGCAGACCCAGGGTTCAACTCCAAGAGCGCACCAACAAGCCCTAGCTACTGGACCTCTCGGCAACATCTATGAGGTAGATGTAGTCTTACCCGAAGCAGCTATGAGGGGGTTGCAGGACATAGATGTCTACAACCAAGGGGGATATCAAGTAGATCGATTACCAGAGCAACACAACATTTATATATCACTTACCAACTTATCTCTACTCCACACAACTATCTATCAGATGTAACACAGTAATGCAATAATAGTATATCAAAGGGAAAAGAACATAGCATCAATCACACACAACCCAAGGTATACGTGGTTCATCCTCTCTCTAGGGCTACGTCCACATAACTGTGCTTTATAATATATTAAGATGAAGCATACAGTTCTTGTCTGTGCTCTTAGATAGCAGATCTTCTTTCTCCTACTCTCTATCTCTCCCCTCCTTGTGCACCCAGCTGCAGGGTTGATCTTCGCACCCAGATGAAGATATTACAATACCAGAAGGCTCTACACTCAGCACTTCTCTTACACACAATAATCCTCACTCGCTCACATGATAACAAAGACAACAACAACATCCATAACACCAACAACAATAGCCCATCCCAGGTCCTTTAGACCTCTATTTATACATTACAATAGTTCTCGGGCACATTCAGGCTAAAACATAAGTGTCAAAACCCTAGATACCAAAACCCCTAGGTGTCTAATACCCTAGGTCAACTTGACCTGCATTTTCATGGCTTCGCCAGCCTGTCTTTCCTTCCTTCTTGCACGGTGCTCCAAAGAATACAATAGTGGATTTTTCCGCTTGATGAGTTTTTCACGATCCATCTTCCTTGTTGATCTATCATCCTCGATCTCTTTGTCCAATGTCTTGCTTTCTCTTACTCTGCTCCATCTTTTCTGCTCTTTTTCTCACTTTGACTCAATAACAATCATTGTGTCTTCTATGTAGTTCGTGTTTTGCCTTTTCTTCCTTGATATTCACTTGCTTCCATAACCAAGGGCCAACATGCTCCCAACACTCACCTGTGACCCGTCCCGAGGCACTTCAGATATGATCCCTCTGCTTTGCTTCATCTTCAAACTGCGCAGGGCAACCTGTGCTTCCAGATCTAGTCCTCCCTTCCACCCTTCTGCAGATTGTCTTTTCTGTGTCTGGTACCCAATTTCAACTACACCTGGTACCTAGACCCTTATCCTCATATTTTTACTGAGAGGTATGAGGCAGCGAGTTTTCATAATACAACTTCAGCCAGCTCCCGTTCACCAAACCTTCCTTCCACTCTCCATTCAAATTCTTCAAATGCACAGCTCCTCCTTCTGTAACATAGGAAACCTCATATGGCCCGAGCCAATGCATTTTGAACTTCCCAGGATGCTTCATGAACTTACTGTCATATACTAGTACCAGATAACCTTGCTTAAATACCTTCTTCTTGATGTGTCTGTCGTCGTAGGCCTTCTCTCTTTCTTTCTGGACCTACTGATGAAATCCTACAATAAATTTGTCTTACTCTAGTTCAACCAACTGTACAAGCCTCTCTTGAATAGTGCCAGTGTCGTCCATACTTGTAAAGGTAGAGATTCTTAATCTTGGTACCAGATATTCCATTGGGAAATTGGCTTCAAGACCATACACCAATTTAAAGGGGGATTGCATTGTTAGCTTCTTGCAAGTGGTTCTATAGGCCCATAATATTGATGGTACTCTTAAATCCTAGTCGTCTCTATTGACACTGCAAATATTCGTTAGCGTTGTCTCCAAGATCTTGTTGAATGCTTCAACAGTCCCATTAACTTGTGGATGGTAAGGTGTGCTCTTCTGATGATGAATTGTAAATTCCTCGGTCAAGGCTTCAATTGTTTTATTAATGAAATGTGTGCCTTAATCGCTCATAAGGATCTTCGGGCATCCAAACCTGGTTATGATGTCATCAAATATGAAGCACGTAGCTATAGTGGCACTACAGTCATTAATTTCTCTTTCTTCGGCCCATCTGGTCAAATATTTTGTCGCAGTAATTATGTACCTTGCTCCTGTGCGCTTTCCTGGTGGGTTTATAGGTCCCACAAAGTTAATGACCCATTTCTCAAATTCTTGTAGGGTCAAGTGTGGTGCTAACGGAATTTCATCTCTTCTGGACGGTTTCTCAACTCTTTGGCATACATCGCAGGCTCTGTAATAGTCCTTAGCGTCTCTGTGTAAGGTATGCCACCAAAGGCCAGCTCAAAGAACCTTCTGCGCAGTGGCTTTCCCTGCGTAGTGTCCTCCTACAATGCCTTCATGAGCTTCAGCAAGGATTCATGGTCTTTCTGCCTCCATAACACACCTCTTCGGTATCTCATCAGGTCCCATCTTGTATAGTTGTCCCGCTGTAAGTGAAAATTTTGCAGCGTGCATTACTAGTTGTTTCTTTTGGGTGATTGTATATTCACTCAGTGCCATTGTTGTTGACAGGAACTAGACTATCTCTGCGAAGTGTTCATCAATATTTCTAATGGCTAGCAGTTGTGCATCCAGTAGTGTATCCTCCAAACTAGTGGGCTCTTCTCCATGTTCCAACCTCAACAAGTGGTCAGGACCTCTGTTCATTCTCCCTGGCTTAACTATGATCTCAAAATCATATTCCTGAAATAGAAGAATCCATCTGCATATTCTTCCCCCCAATGTTGTCTTGTTGACTAGGTATTTGAGCACGGAGTGATCAGTAAATATTTTAAAGTGTCCTCCCAACAAGTAGTGGCAGAACTTCTGCAGCACATACACCATGGCTAACCCTTCTCTTTCAGTGGTGGTGTAACTGATCTCAGTTGTTGATAACTTCCTGCTAGAAAAGGCTAACGGGTGGTCGATGTCTCTTATTCATGCTTTTGATAACACAGCTCTTAATGCAGTAGAAGATGCATCAACATGCACGTGAAACTCCTTACTCCAATATGGGAAAACCAAAATAGGCGCAGTGACCATTTTCTGTTTCAGTGTGTCGAAGCTCTGTTGGCATTCTTCTGTCTAGTGAAATTGACAGTATTTCTTCAAAAGCTTCTCCATGGGTGTTGTAATCTGGGCATATCCTTTAATGAACTTCCTGTAATATATTGTGTGTCCCAGCACATTGCGCGGTTGTTTGACTGAAGTAGGAGGGGTTATATCAACTATGATGGCAATTTTAGATGGATCTACTAGCAATCCCTTCTTGCATACAATATGACCTAACAACACTCCAAATGGGGAAAAGAAAATGCACTTTTTCAGGTTTAAGGCAATCTGACACTGCCTGCACTTGTCCAACATTAGCCTTAAACATTCGAAATGATTTTTCAATAAACTAAAAAGAGTCCAATCATCAAAGTATGCTTATAGAAACTTATGTAGGAACTCCTCGAATGCTTCAACTACCACCCTGGAAATGATGGTTGGGGCATTCTTCAATCCAAACGGCATCATTGTATACTGGTACGATCCCCATTATGTTGCAAATGTGGTCTTATGGCGATCTTCCTTGGCAATCCAGATATGATGGTATCCTGGAAAACCATCTGTAAAAGAATATACATCCTAGCCTCCCACATTGTCTAACACTTTGTCGGTGAATGGTGTAGGGAAGGGGTCATGCAAACAGGCATCGTTCAGCTTCCTGAGATCTACGTAGATATTGATCTCTCATGTATTCTTGTATTCTATCATCATAGAGATAATCCATTCTGATTCTTCGACAGGTTCTATAATCCCTGCTTCCAGCATTTTGTCGAGCTCAATCTTCACTTTCTCCTTATATTTAGGGTTCAATCTGTAGGGTCATTGTTTGACTGGTCTTACATATGATTTCAAAGGGATCCTCATTTCTCCCATAGGCCCTTTAATTCCCTTCATATCAATGAACTTGGTCAGAAACAAGTCCTGATATTCATACAGTAACTTCGTTATCTTGTCAATAGAAGCAACATCCCAATAATCTCCAACATTTTCAAGCTTCGGTGTCTGTTCTATCCCAATATTGACTTTCTTAATCTTGATTGGTTGTCCAATAAATGGTAGCTCAACTCCTAGTCCTTCCACATCTCTCTGGCCTTCTGTTTCTGCGATGTTCACCTTCCTAGGATCATCGTCTTCATCAGCATTGATGTTGTAGCAACCTTGCAATTTATGGAGAGGCGTAATCCATTCATCCTCTTCTTGCTCCAAAGGGAGGCTAGGTGCCTCCTAGAATATTTTTTGTCTTACAATCTGTAATGCTTGATCTAATATAGGATATTGTCGAAAAAAAAAGGTAGTGACAAAATTCTGAGTCATACCTTCCCAATCTGTAGTAATGAGGTGTAGTTCTGCTTGAAGGTACCAGTTGATAGGGATTTTTTCCAGTGTGTTTATGAATTTGTGCATCCATTGCTCTTGAGGAATATTTCTCCAGGCTTCCTCACAACTTCGCACATGGTCTTTCGAGCAAATTTGACCTGTGTACCTAACTTCACAACCGTCTACTTGCACTGAGAACCGTGTTGCCATCAGAGTACAACATTGTACCCATTCTGTAATGTTGTTTTTATGTGTCCCCCACCATATTGTTGGTGTGGCTTTCAAGGCCTCATCCATTTCCAACAAGCGTTGTTGAATTGGTACACTTTCTTCAAACTCCGACAAGAAGGTTTCTAAAGGATTCAAACCATCAAAGGTGGGTAAGTTACTTGCTGTTGTGTTGATCCAGCGTACTTCTCTGGTTAATATAGCACATATCCTTGTAGATACTTCGTACATTTTTTTCTTCCAGCTCTCCAGTGCTTCTTCTAAGTCTGATGAACATGCGTTATCACTTCGCCAGCTCAAATTTCCATCCGTTGTAGGATTAATGTAATATTGTTGTCTGGCTGCTAATTTGTATATGTTTTCTGGTTCGTATGCACGGTCTTCTTCTCTGATGGTCTCAGTGTATCGCTGACATTCATCGGGATCTAATGGTGCAATGAACCTAAGGCCATCTCCTTCAAACATCATTTGTATTTTCTTTAAATCAACCATAGTGGGATTATTGAAAGCCCAATCAATTCCTAACAACGCAGGGTAAGGACAGCTATCATCAATTATCTCAATCACCTCGAAGTCTGCAAATGTCCTTACTCTGTCAATGTCCACAGGGACATGTTCCAATATTCTGAAGGAGCTTACTGCCTACTAATTAGCCATCCTAAGCCTGATAGGGGAATAGATCAACTTAGGTTTTCCCATCAGTGCCCAGGTTTTCTTTGTCATGACATTGACCTCTGACCCTAAGTCGAGGACCACATAGTCTATATCATACTCTCCAATCTGAGCATTCAGATGTAGTTCCTTATTTTTCCTTCTCTTCTTGGATAGTTGATGTACTGCTTTATTTAGTAAAGGATCTACCCTTCCTAACTCATATTGTCTGACCAAATTTTGCAGTTCTTGTATGGCTTTCTCATCTTTAATCATCTCTATAAACATATACAAGAAATTGACAAGTTTACTTGCCTCTTTTCCATCTTCGGGTGAAGCAGAATGATTGAATGCCAGAGGTATTCCACATTCTCTTACTTTTGGTCATGTCTTCGATGAAGAGCCTTGGTCTCCCCTGAATTCTCTTCTTACCTCCTCGAACATTTGTTTTTCTTTATTTGCATCAAAAGTTTTTGTCTTCTCTGCAGCTTTCCTGACTCCTGATTCTTCTGTAGTTTTTCCTTGGATTATTTTGTTTTCTCCTGTAACAGCGCCTCCTCCAGTGATAACAGTGACTCTAGTGTCTCCTCCGCGAGGTTATTCTTTGATCAATTGTATATGTGGGTTATGTTGAGGTCCCATTTCTATTGAAGTTTAGCCAGAAATGTTGGACATTCCTCGATAACATGCTCAAATGAATTGCAATAGCTGCAAGTGGTACAAGGGTTCTGACAGTCCCTTGCAAAGTGTCCTAGTTGTGCACAGTTATAATAGATTATCTGTCCTCGACCTCGACCCATACCTCCTCCTCTTCCTCTTCGTCGAAATCCACCACGAGGGTTGAAGTTTCCTCTCCTAGCGGAGTTATACTGCGTAGTGTTTCCTTCTTGTTGTACTTCACCTTGAATCTTGTATATATCCCTTGACCTTTCATGCATGAGATTGTAAGCCCTACAATCCCTATCATCATGTCCCACGGACTTACAGAACGTGCAGTACAAATTTGTGGGTGTCTGAACTTATTTTTGCATGTAGTAGCACTCACCAGGGTGATGTCTATTTTTGCATACCTTGCACCAAGGTAGGGTAACTTGTTTCAAGGGGCTCGGAGCTCTAGAAGCCAAGTATTCATGGAATAGGGGACAGTGTTCCTTGTCATGGCCTTCTGATCTGCATATGACACACTAGATGTCTTCTCTTTTATCTTTTCCCTTATCTCTCTTCATATCTTCGACCTGCAGAGACAAACCGGTTAACTAACTCAAGATTTGACTCATACTTGAGCTGGATTTTCCCATAGGGGTTGATTCTAGCTTCATGGTGATATCCAACGCCTCAGCCTGTGAAGCTATATTTTGTTGCATCATAGGAACTCTGATGTGTGGTAAGAGGGCAGCAATGAACCATTCCTTGTTCTTCTCATCTGGGATTTGAAAAATCAGATGTCCTGTCAAGGTCTTGAATCTCTGATCGAACTCCCATACCGGTTCATCTATTCTCTGCTTTATTTCTTTCAATTATGTAATGCACTGCGATTCTAACTTAGGTTTATTGAATTCAGCAATTAGCGAAGTCTTAATATCATTATGTGGTTTAGGTGTATCTCTTTGGACAAATTTCATATACCATCTCAGTGCGCGATCTCTTAGTGTAGTACTGAACTGAGCTCATTTGACAGCTTCGTCGGTGATATTCTTAATACTCCACACAGCTTCATAGAGAAACCAGTGTTGTTTAGGGTCTTCAAATCCATCTCCTCTAAAGGTGGGTAATCTCATCTCGTCTTCCATAGATATTCCTAGGTTTCCAGACTAAGTGTGTGATGTAGTGAAAGTGCTCTGATGACTTAGGTTACTCTGGTTACTTGAGGTTGTTGAAACAACAGGAAGAGTATCGATACTTACTTCGATAGTTGGTGTAGTTCCTGAAGCTTCTGGCTCTTCTCGGTGAGGTTCCTCTGTCCTACAAGATTATGAATTCTCCTCATCTATCAGATCTACCTCTTCTCCACTGTACAAACCCTCATCCCCGTAGTTATGCTTAAACAGGTTCGCAAGATGAACTTCTTTGAATGCTCTCCCACTGCGTGTATGTCCAGCCTCTATGTCGTTGTCACTGTCTGAATTCTTGAATATTGGCCTTTTAGGATCCTTCTAACTACTGTATCTTCAATATGTTCTTCTCATGCAATAGTATCTTGATCCTCAACTTCAGAAAATGTAGAAATTTTCCTCTGGGTCCCTTAAAGAAATATCTCTTGGCTTGGCTATATGACTCTACTCTGTCAACAACAAACTTGGTGATATACCCTCCAATGGTACTATCAAACCAGTGGTCTATTTCTCTTGACACAGATTTATCAACTCTCTTGACCTTCTTGATCAGCGCCGACGTCCAAACCATAGGTGGCCTAGATCTGATCTCAAATTGGGTATCTTCTAACCTAGCTAGCCACTCATATAGATCCTAATGGATTCCTTGAAAGAAAATTTTGTGTATATCAATAAAGATATATCTCTCCAACCAATCCTCTGTACTAAGATTAGGGTTCTCATTATGGGCTTCATCAAAGTCCTTTTCTTGGTCTTCTATCCACTTTTGAATCTCTTCGATGGAAACCACCTTGACATTCCCTCAAGAAGATTATGGTCCCAGAAACGGAACCATTTGTTGGCACAGGGGCAGACCCAGGGTTCTGCTCCAAGAGCAGACCAACAAGATCTAGCTACTGGCCCTTTCGACAACACCTGCGAGGCAGATGTAATCTCACTCGAAGCAACTATGAGGGGGTTGCAGGACAGATATATCTACAACCAAGGGGAATATCAAGTGGATCGATTATTAGAACAACACAACATTTATATATCACTTGCCAACTTAGCTCTACTCCGCACAACTATCTATCAGATCTAACACAATAATGCAATAACAGTATGTCAAAGGGAAAAGAACATAGCATCAATCACACACAACACAAGGTATATGTGGTTCACCCTCTCTCTAGGGATACGTCCACAGAACTGTGCTTTATAATATATTAAGATGAAGCATACAGTTATTGTCTGCGCTCTTAGCTAGCAGGTCTTATTTCTTCTACTCTTTATCTCTCCCCTCCCTGTGCACCTAGCTGCAGGGTTGATCTTTGCACCCTGTTGAAGATATTACAATACTAGAAGGCTCTACACTCAGCACTTCTCTCTCACACAATAATCCTCACTCATTCACATGATAACAAAGACAACAACAACATCCATAACACCAACAAACATAGCCCATCCCAGGTCCTTTAGAACTCTATTTATACATTACAATAGTTCTTGGACACCTTTAGGCTAAAACCTAAGTGAAAAACCCCTAGGTGTCTAAAACCCTAAGTCAACTTGACCCGTGTTTTCAGGGCTTCCCCAACCTGTCTTTCCTTCCTTCTCGCGCGGTGCTCCAAAGCATCCAATAGTGGCTTTTTTCGCTTGTTGAGTTGTCCATGATCCATCTTCCTTGTTGATCTGTCATCCTCGACCTCTTTGTCCAACGTCTTGCTTTCTCTTACTTCGCTCCATCTTTTCTTCTATTTTGCTCACTTCGACCCAGTAACAGTCAATGTGTCTTCCGCACAGTTCATGTTTTTCCTTTTCTTCCTTGATCTTTGCTTGCTTCCATAACCAAGGGCCAACAGTGGTCATGGATATTGTGGTGGTTGTTTTCCCCCCTAAGTTTGGAATTCTCTTGTCTAGATCTTGGAAAAAAATATCAGGGGGAACTTTGCAGATGGATCTTTCATATGCCACCATTCCTATGTTTTGGGGTGGACATAGAAGGATTTATAGGGAAGCATAACTTGCTTAAATTATCAATGATGAATAAAATCCTACCAACCACCCCATTTTTGTAGTTGATATTTATTTAGGAACCAATATGTTACAGCTCACTAATGCTCCTCAAACACCTATTGAAATAAGAAATCATCCTATTGCCTCTTGTGAAAATCCTCCTCCCAATACCTCTATTTGGAAGATGTTTTTTGATGGAGCCTCTTCTAGGGAGAGTTTTGGTGTTGGCGCAGTCTTTATTTACCTACCCAAGAGACCATATCTTTGTCTTACAAACTTGAATTTGAAACAACAAACAATGTGGCAGATTATGAGGCTCTTGTTTTGGGTTTGAGGGCTGCTAAAGACATGAATATTGAAGAGCTAGCGGTGTTTGTAGATGTTGAGTTGATTGTTCATCAAGTCAAAAATCTGTATCAAGCTAAGCACCACAGGTTGAGGGCCTACAGAAATGAAGTTTGGGATCTTGTTGATAGTTTCTTCTTGGATTTTCATATCTCATTTGTTCCCAAAGAGGAGAACACTATGCCAGATTCCTTGGTTGTTTTAGCAAGTAAGTTCAGGTTTCCTTTTCCCCCCAAATTCAAGTATGATGTGGAAATAAAGTATAGACCATCTATTCCTGACAATGTCAAACATTGGAAGGTTTTTGAGGATGATCTTGAGATAAAAATATTTCTTGAGATTGTGGGTGAATTTTCTACTTTACATATTGATCAAGATCAGGATACTGAATAAATCCCTCATGCTGATATTTTTCTGAATAAAATTGATGATCATCATATAGTTCACTTGCCCAATAACCATATTCCAAAACAAATTGTCCTCTTGGAGAGATTGTTTCACAGAAATGATGTGGCTATAAATATTAAAGGTTCAATTGAAAATGATGATGTGATTGATTTCAATATAGGAATAGAAGAGGATCCAAAGTATGTTAAAATGTCTAGCAGCTTGTCAAAGGAACAAAGGCTTGTCTAGCAGCTTGTCAAAGGAATAGATGATGTGATTTTGAAAGAGTTTGCTGATGTGTTTTCTTGGAAACATGAATATTTAATAACTTATGACACCAACATCATTAAACATAAGATCCCTTTGAAAGAGGAGATTGGGCCTTTTAGGCAGAAACTCAGACAGATAAATCTCATGTTGCTGCCTATTATGGAAAAAGAAGTGAAGAAGTTGTTGGATGCCCAGATCATCATTACTTTGATATATTCAGAATGGGTGGCTAACTTGGTGCCTGTGAGGAAGAAAAATGGGGAAATCAGGTTATGTGTTGATTTCGGTAATTTAAACAGAAGCTCCAAGAAAGATAACTACCCCTTGCCAAAGATGGAGCACATTTTGCAGAGAATAATTGGTTCATCCAGGATGTCTATGATTGATGGTTTCTCTGGCTACAATCAAATCTTTTTATTTCTTGAACATAGAGAGAAGACAGCTTTCACTACTCCTTAGGGAACATTCATGTATGCTAAAATTCCCTTTGGATTGATGAATGCAGGAACAACCTTCCAACGAGCCATGGACATCGCCTTTATTGGGGAGAAAGAAAAATTTGTAGTCATCTATCTGGATGACATTACAATTTTCTCAAAATATGATAAAGAGCATTGTCATCATTTGAAGAAGGTATTCATGAAATGCAGAAGGTTTGTTCTCTCCCTCAATCCTAAGAAATCTTTGTTTGCTATGAAGGAGGGTAAATTATTTGGGCATATTGTGTCAGCAGAAGAGGTAATAATTGATCCAAGTAGAGTAGAGGTCATTCGGACTATGTCTTTTCCCACATCTAAGAAAGAGGTTTAGTCTTTCTTGGGTAAAATCAATTTTCTAAGAAGGTTCACCTCTAATTTTGTTGAGTTGGTTAAGCACATTACATCCATGCTTAGAAAAGGAAATGAGGT
>SNQJ01S0137553.1:0-10005 GCA_010110895.2 Picea sitchensis | reverse complement strand
AAACTCTATGAGCTTTCTATGTTGGATTAGAAAATTGAGGAGTAGGTACTACCTACTATAGAGGACTTAGCAACATAAGATTAGACAAATTTGGTAGAAGATACAATTTTTCAGAAGATGTCCAAAACTATTATATAGGGGAAACATGAACTTAGGGAGATAAGGTTGAAGGGACAACTTCTAGGCAAGGCCAAATGGTACTCTAGGGAGAAGGTAGATGAAAATTTTTCTCACCTCATTTAGTTAAAGATTTTGGGGACCAAAATCCTCTCTAAATGGGGAGATATGATCTAGAATGGAGTAATACATGCACATTTATAATGCACGTGCATATAAAATGAATTCATGTTTAGTACCCATGAACATTTTATGCACCCTAAATTCTCACATTGTTACTTATGTGTCATTCAAAATGCACGTTTGGCACTTCAATATCAATTCAATAACAATTCAGTTGTAACATGCATGTATTTTGTAAATTATTCATATGCATTTGTGAGACCATAACAAGTGTGTGTTATTGGAAAATTCCATTGTCTCTTTTGAGACCATCAACTTTGTGCAAGAACTATCAAGAAAAATGACTTCTATTTATACATTTATTTTCTTACATGCTATATGTCATTTCACCTACGTTTGATCTAAAATATAGAATTAAAAAAATAAAAGATGCTTGTATTCCATATGAATGTAAGTGTGTGATGATTTCCATTCACTAAGACCAAATTTGGTCTATTGGACCTTAAGAAAATTGATAAGGAATTAATTGATTTGTTTTAACATTTCATTTCTATGATCGAAAAGATAGGAGATGAACTTTCCTATCTCCATTTGTTTCCATGACTTAACAAGTTACGAAGATAAATAATGTTGCCAATAATGTAAAAATAGGACCCAATGTGTGCATGTGTATAGAAATATAAGAGAAATTGTTTCTCATCCTCCATTTTATTTTGTCACAAATATTGCATATTCTTTCTTTCCATAGCATTTTAGGTCTTTTCCAACATCCAATTTCTCTATGAAATCGATCAGAGTTCATTCTTATTTTAGCATGTTATTTTTATTCATTAAATAACTTTATTAGAAATATAGTTTTCAACTTCTAACTTGGGATTAATGATCTCTTTATAATACATTAACTTTCTTTTATTCTCTATGTATTCGTTGCACCATAATTTCTCTCTAAATTTAGTTGTGATAGTGTTTTTAATGGTGTACATACATACACATATTATGTATGTATGTATGTATATGTAGTACACATACATACATATGTATGTATGTATATCTGAGAAATTAGATTATTTGGCTAGTTTTGTGCTAGCATGTGTCCAATTTGAATCCCCTAGATTAGGCATACTAGTTTACATAGGGTATTTACTAGGAATGTGTTGAACCTCATAACTTATTCTTTCTTTTTCATTTCTCTGCACTTATATTTTTTCTAAGTATGTTTTCCGCCCATAATTTTCATTTTCATGTCTTACCTCTACGACTTATGATTTTTCCATAATTATTTTATTTTGTTACATTCACGGGTTGGTGGACTCGCAGACTCACGGTCTATCACTTTTCTTCTTTGAACATTTTTCCACATTTAGTTTATTTTTTAATTTGTGGACTCACAGAGTACTCGTAGACTTGCGATCTCTTTTCTTTTGTATCTTCTGTCTTCACAAGTCTGCCTGACAAGTATCGATACTTAGTCATTTTTCTTATCACGGTGGACTCATGGAATCTCGGACTCACAGACTCACATTCTCATTTGATTTCCTCCACTCCGACTCCCCGCTGTGATGTGCCCTTTCTCTTTCACAGTTCTTGAGTGATATTAAATGCTAATTCTACGAACTCAACTGCTAAATTGAATTATGAAAAGGTCGTTATTAATGATGTTTCTATAGAGGAAAAATCACATTTATTTCAGGTTAATTCTCTCATCAAGGATCTAATGTAAACATACCACTTCTAATGTAAACATACCAATTCTAATGTAAACATACCACTTCAGTTATTGTCTTCCACATTTTGAGTTACATGACACAAGCATGGGGCATGATCGCCTTGTTTGTACATAGTTTTATTTTTCCATACCTGGTGAAAGTTTTGGGTCCCACAGGTTCCCCTCTCCCTCCAATGGGTCGCTCTTGCAATCCCTCTCAACACTCTTTCTTACAATGGTACTCTCAGTATAAGAAACATTGATCTATTTCAGCTATACATATGCTCCTAACCTCACACATCAGGGGGCATCTGTTATCACTGAAATTTCATCCGCAAATGGTTACACGAATTGAGCATCTCCAAACACCTATTAGTTCATTCATGGCCCAAAAATGAATTTACAAAGGGAACAAACTATACAACTGGTTATAAAATCAGCACGCGCTCAGAATATAAAGGAAGCATGTGCACGTGCACTAGTCGAAAATGCAAGGAAAGAACACATGCGCCCGATGCACGACTGTGGACGCAAAAAGCCGTGCACACCTCAGAACAATGCATTAATGATTTTGGTCGGCCTCCCACCCACTTTTGGTTCATCTCCCAAGTCGATTTGACCCTCAAATTTGAGATGAATCCGAGTGGGGGGCTGGTTAAAGACCTAAAGGTGCCCTAAAGGGCCCCTTGTTCACACTAAAGACCGGTTGGATAGTGCCTCAAAGCTTTGATATAAAAAGAGTCCATGGGTGCATTATATTTCCAAGAATCTATTTGTATTGTTATGCTGCCTCTATTCTCCTGCAAGGAACCTCTTTCCTCATTGGAATCATACAAGCACCATTTCATTGGGCTATTCACATCACCTCTTGAGTGAATGAGATTTGGATTTCTTCACCATTTCCTTTTAGTTTTCTATTTGTAAGAAGATCTCTCTCATTGGGGGTTCAAGATCCCTCCCTTGGAGGAAGAGGGGACCCATAAGTCTCCCTTTCTCTTTGGTGTTTGCCCACTAATACAATCTATCCATTGGTGGCATGAATATTGGTCAATTGTTTGGTTAATTTTGGTTCTAATTCCCTTATGCACTTTAGTTTAGTTTCTTTAATTGTTGTTAGCTTAGTTGTTTGTTTATTTCTTGTACTTGATATTTATAACTCTTGCACTAACTTCTGTCTTGTCCAACTAACCCAACTAGGCTTGCAAGTGTCCCTCTTTTGCTCATTCAGGTGACGAAAAGGATACAACAGGCTGGACAGTCAAGAGTCTTGAAATTGCACAGGAGGATAAATTCATTTTAGTCGATTAGTTACAGGTTAGTTTACATGTTATTTATTTAAAATTTTTTGTTAATGAAATAAGAACAACATGAATTAGCTTTTGACTGTTTACGTATTCTTATTTCAATTATATTTGATTAGAATTCGTTAGTTTTAGATCTTTAGACATTCAAAAGAAAACATAAAAATGTATGTGCTTTCTTTGTCTCTTTCATAAACAATTTCAAAAACATTCGTTTCGCAAGATGTCAAGTAAATCTTGTATGCTGTACATAAACTGTTTATAATCACATGCACATATTCACGTTTCCATTTGAAGTTTTGTAATTATTATATTATTAGTATCATAGCTTTATAGATTAGTTTCTTTTCTTTTATTATTTTTAGGACTTTAGTTGGCCAATAGATCCATTAAACCCATCAGGTCATTTCATTCCAAACGACTTCGGTTATCTAGACAACCCTGATCCGGATTTGACCTTCCAGTTGACGGTGTGTCAAATACACCCGTCAAAAAAACCCAAACCAGGAAAACCAACATTCCTTGAGAGTTCAACTCTCTTGTTGTCTTATTCAATCTGAATAAAAGGTAACATTTCTAACCTTGGTCCACACCTAAGACACAATCAACATCATAACCTCTTGCTTACGCAAGAAAAACCCTGTAGCCAATTTGGCTTACATTTTCATGACTAGAAATCTACATCTAAAGATTTCTCTAAAGATCAGCTATATTATGATTCACCGATTAACCTTTATTGCCTTACAACATGTCTCTTTATAGGATTTATAGCAGGAAAAACCCTAAATAAATGGCACGTAAAAATGGTTACATATCCATGCAGATCATTGGATACAAATCCCACAAATCTCAGGATTTTGTTACAATTGAATACCAAGTCATATTACCCATTGAATACTAGTCGACCTTCATTTAGTCTTCTATTGGTCACATGCATGCCTATAGACCTCTTATTGGTTGACCTATTCTACTTTTTGTCGATGCCTTTACCATGTTGAACCTCCTCAACCTTCGACTTCATCTTTACTTGGTCAACTAACCTCGACCTTCGACTTTATGTCAATCCACCTCGACCTTAAACTTGATGTCGATCCACCTCGACTTTGACCTGCTGTCGATCCACCTCGACTTCGACCTGTTGTCGATCCACCTCGACTTCGACCACCATTTGATCCACCTCAAATAGACTTTCAATACAAAGAATATAACAACCGAATATTCTCCCACTTGTTGTCTTCTTTGCTGAAACTAGGAGATTCATGAACTTTTGTTCACAGACCCATGGAAGCAATGCCCATTGCCTCTCTGCACTAAGAGAACTTCACAACACTCACAAACTTGGTCAATGAGTCTGCTATGTTTTCCAACATGTCTACTTTCTCCAACAACACCTTGTTTATTTCCACCATGTCTCTAATGAAATGGTATTGTACATCAATGTGCTTAGTCTTCGAATGATAAGTCAGGTTCTTTTCCTGAAATATTTCACTTTGACTATCACAACTTATCTTCATATCTCTCTGCTCAAACTCGATTGCTGAGCACAACGTTTGCAACCATACTGCTTCTTTTCTTCCATGAGTGGCTACCATGTATTCAACTTATATTTTTGACAAGGATACAACCACCTGTCGCTTACTCATCCACCTGATTGCTCCACTGAACATCTTGAAGACATATCCATTGGTCGACCTCCATTGGCCTAGATCTCCAACCTATTCAATGTTGACAAATACATGTACGTTTAATTCACTATCACCTCCAGGTTTTCCTTGGTAGCATATAACATAGTCCTTCGTGCCACACAAATACCTAAATACTCTCTTGACAACTATTCAGTGCTCCTTCCCAGGTGTCAACCTGTACCTTGTCAACACTCCCACTGCATGGGAAATGTCTGGTTGAGTGAAGAACATCACATACATTAGACTACCAACAACAGTTGCATAGGGAACATGTTCCGTGTCCTCTATTTCTTCCTGTGTATTTGTACATTGTTCAACAATTATCCTTTCTCCCACAGGAATTGGCACCTTCACCGGTTTGCAATCCTGCATGTTGAAACGTTTCAAAACTGTTTCAATATACTTTGTCTCATTCAATTAGATATTTCTATCAACTTGATCTCTTTTAATATCCATTCCCATAATGAAGTTAGTTACACCGAGATCCTTTGTGTCAAACTTGGAAGATAGCTGCTTCTTCACCTCCTTTATTGCGTCCATTATGTTTCCAATCAACAACATGTCATCGACATACAAAGCTACATATATGAAATTCCCAACTTATTCTTTGGAATATATGTAGTGATCAACTTTGCTTCTCACAAATCCCAAACTAAGGATGTATGCATCGAACTTTTGGTACCATCCTTGGTGATTTCTTTATACCAGAAATGGATATTTCCAGTTTACACACCAAATATTTCTTTCCCTTTACTACAAAACCTTCGGGCTATTTCATGTAGATTTCCTCTTCCAGGTCCCCATGTAGGAACACTTTCTTCACATCCATCTGTTCTATTTCCATATGGAATGTCTTAGCCAGAGACATTAGTACTCTAATGGAAGTTAACTATGCAACAAGGGAAAAAATATCATCAAAGTTTACTCCCTCGACTTGGGAATATCCTTTCGATACTGGTCGAGCTTTAAAATTCTTGACTTGTTCTGTGGTATTCATCTTCTTCTTGAATACCCATTTTCTACCGACATGCTTTCTTCCACTAGGAATCTTGATTAAGTCCCACGTATAATTCTTATGCAAGGATTCCATATCTTAGACCATGGCGTCCTTCTAGAGTTTACCCTCTGTCGAGTCGACTTCCTCCCCAACAAAATTAGGCTCATTGTCGGTGGTAGTTAACAAAAATGTAGAATGGAAGTCCGGAGGACTATACCTTTCGACTGTTTTTCTTACTATTTATGACCTCCTTACGACCGAGGTTGGTTGTTCCAACTCTTCATCTAATTCAGTCGACTCATATGAATCAACTTCTTCCTTCCCCAGTTCAAATCATACTATCTCAGGATTATTCTCAATCTGAAAAATTTCTTTAGGCTCAGGATTACCTCCGACTTCTTTGAAAACCACATCTGAATTGTACACTATTCTACTTAATGCAGATCCCAGAGCTTATATCCTTTCATTCCTTCTTTGTATCCAATGAAAATACATTTGACTGCCTTATTGTCCAACTTGCTCCTCTTTTCCTCGGGAACATGCACAAATGCACCACAGTCAAATACTTTGAGATGTGAAACTGAAGTTTTCTTACCCGACTGTTAGCACTGAGAGTCACCCTCAGATTGCAAGAGGATAATCCCAGTACCCATCAAAATGTTTGTGGAGGTAGGTTTATGAGTGGAGGTCAAATGGACAAAGATCAGTACAAGAATGTTTTAACACATAAATATGACATGCAATGCATAGGGAAATGAGGTCCTCATTAATTTCAGTCAATGGTTTAAGGTTAAAAGTTAGAAGGGGGAAGACTTAGTGAGAAAGGTGGACAAGTCTGCCATGAGCATCCGACCTTCAAGCAACTTGGTGAAGAAAAACTTAGGCATAAGAGCACTCTTGAACCCAAGTTTAAGATACTGAAATATATCACAATAGTATTATAATCAAACCTCCATTACAATACAACTATAATAACTCATTTGGATCATCCATGCACGAGCATTTCAACATAAGAGGAAACATGAAAACAAAAGAGAATACTAAAACAAGTCACAAAAAAATTATAATCAAACCTCCATTACAATAAAACTACAACAACTTGTCTGGATCATCCATGCACGAGTGTTTCAGCACAACAGTAAACAAGATGATGAAAGAAGCTGACTTCTATTACTGAGAAAGTCTCAGGTCTCATACATAACCAGAGAACAAATTTGGTATCAAAATATTAAAAAATAGGGAGCTTTGATCAACCATTCGACGACTATAACAAAATATTGAACTAATATATTTATACTTAGATCAGTAAACACTGTTAGGAGAGTCATCTGGCTATCCCATCCAAAGATTTTCGTATGTGCATCCTTCTTTCAGAGTGTGCGTGTTTCCTCCTGTCAGACGCAATCTCATATTAGTATGGGCCTGCAAGAAGAAACCATCCATCATGGTACCTCGGGCTGATAGTTCTGTCTCCTTGGCCATAACTTCCATGCTTTTTATTTATGGACTGAGCTGAGGTTTCAACTACCATTCTTTGTTCATTAACTGAATCCTCGTCGGGATTGGAGGGGGGCTGGACGACTAGAAGGTGACCACATGTTGCTGTTGGATACGACATTATACGCGCAAGTGATTTCGGGGTCTTTGAAAGCGGTTTGGACCCACATCGCTTTCGGGCCTGAAATGAACCATCTTCCGCCACGTAGCCTCCCCACAATACCACGATTTTGATTTTGGCCCGCCTTTGGATTTTAACGCCTGTGCATCTTGTGGCACTAAAATGATTGGTGGCTATTGATCTGATCATGATCTACGATCTGGGTGTGCCTACTATTTTATCGCCCCCGCAAAATATTACTCACCTTCCAACTATGGAATACTTCTAACCGCATTTAGAGGTGGCGCTAAAATGAACTTCATGGGGGGGATCTTCGCTGCCGAAAACTGCACCTACCTATTTTCCCACACTCATGGCTATCACCTGCAACCCTCAACAACCTCATATGATAACATTGGCTCCATAGCAGATGACATGCTCCCTGTGAGCTGCCAAGAACAAGTAGTTTCAGTGCCTTAGCTTTTGGGTCATGGGGTCACTTATTCAAACATAAATCAAAGAGAAAGTGGTATTTACAATGGATGGAAATCCAATCATGGCTTAAGAAAAATATTTTTTTTAGAAAGTGCCCATTGATAGGGCTACCAAAAACTTCGGAATCCTCCAAGTTCTGCAATTTATAAGTGTTATTTGAAAATACCTCAAATATCTTGAAAGGACCAATCCATAAGGCTTCGAATTTACCATGTTTTCCTTTGTCTTTCTTGGGTGCATCTCACTTGAGCACTAGATTACCCAACTTAAAATATTCCTTGCTTACCTTCTTGTCAAAGGATCATTTTATCTTTTGTTGATGGTCTTGAGCTTTATCAAGTAGTTGCTCTCTGGACTACTGCACTTCTACCAACTGTTTTATCCTCCTGACCATATCATTAGGTTCTCCTTGGTAGTCTTGGAGGAATTTTTCCACAAGCAAGGAAAGATGAGTAGGAAAGATAGTCTCAACCCCATATACAAGCTGAAAAGGGGAAACACCAAGTGACCTCTTTATTGTAACTCTGTCAGCTCATAAGGAAAATTTTAGCTTTGAGTCCCATGCTTTCTTGTTGTCTTCTAACAATTTCTTGATGATATTTATGAGGCTCTTGTTAGAGGACTCTGCCAAACCATTTCCTTGGGGGTAGTAAGGAGTAGAATGGAATAATTTAATCTCATACTATTCATAGAACTTGATCAATGGTTCAAATTTGATGGAGGCAACATTATTAGTAACAATCCTGCTTGGACAACCAAATCTGGACATGATATCCTAAAGAAAGCTAATGATTACCTTGTGGGATGAAATTATTGTAGCAATGGCTTCTATCCACTTGGTGAAATAACCGGTGGCAGTCAAAATCCACCTGTGCTGACCACTTGATCTTGGGTGGATTTCTCCAATGAAGTCAAGACCCTACTGCTGAAAAGGTCCAGAAACCACCACAGTCTTGAAAGGAAAAGATTTGAGCTGCTTCTTTCTAGAAAAACTTTGGCATTTGTCACAAGCTCTAATATTTTCACATACATCAGTAAAAAGGTTGGGCCAAAAATACCCATCTCTGAGGATCTTATAAACTGTGGTCCTCCAAAAATGATGGCCCCCACATAAGCTATCATGAAAATCAGTTATGGCCCTTTGGGCCTCCTGTGGATCTAGAAATCTCAAAAGAACTCCAAGGGTATATTTCCAATACAAAACCCGATCAATGAGACAATATTTGATTTCTTTGAGTTTCAAAGCTCTCACCTTGTTCTTGTCCAAGCCATCAGGAGGCCACAACTTCTGCAGAAAATATACGATGTCTTTATACCAAGTGCATTCTGCCAAGTTGGGGTTGACATGAGAGCCTTTATCAACAATCTCAACTTGCTTATTTTATGAGTTTATGTTCATGAAATTAACCCCCAAAGACTTGCAATTTGATTCAGCTGAAAACTTGGCCAATCCTTGGCCTTTCACCAATTTAGTGGGCTTTATTTCAAGGTCAAATTCCAAAATTTTAGCAATCCATTTGCTTCTCTTTCCATCTATGTTAGGATGAATCAATATATCTTTCACTTAGGCTGAGGGGACATATGCAACTCTTTTTGAATGCATAACATATATTCTGAAAGCCTTGAGGGCTTTGACCAAAGCATATGCCTTCTTCTCCATGATATCATATCTCATTTCTGCATCCCTCAATGCTTTGTTGAAAAAGAAATAGGCTTCTCTAATCCCTCTCCATTTTTCTGTAGAAAAAAAACAACCATTGTATCAAATTAGGCAAAAGAAAATATCAGAAATTCCCTACAATAGTCAGGGATGATGAGCATATGTGTTTCAACTAAAGCCTTTTTGATCTGATCAAAATATTCTCGAGCCTCAAAATTCCATTTCACCTCATTTCCTTTTCTAAGCATGGATGTAATGTGCTTAACCAACTCAACAAAATTAGAGGTGAACCTTCTTAGAAAATTGATTTTACCCAAGAAAGACT
>SNQJ01S0137550.1:0-17847 GCA_010110895.2 Picea sitchensis | reverse complement strand
TTCTACAAGAAAATAAAAAGGCTTTCCACAAGAAACTTATCTATGCATTGTGGGATGATAGGATCACCACCAAGAGGTCTATTTCCACATCACATTTTCATATTGTATATGGCATAGAAGAAATTTTTCCTACTTCATTAGGACTACCAGTAATGAGATTGTTGCAAGAACAAGAAGATGAACCAAATGATGCTCAAAGAAGGATAAATCAATTGATCCATATGCAGTAGATGAGAGAACAAGTGTTCAACAACTCACAATTGCATCAAGACAAAATTAAAAGAGCCTTTGACAGAGATACAAAGGATGATGATTTTAAGGTTGATGATGTGGTGTTGAAGTGGGATGCAAGAAATGAATATAAATGAAAGCATGGGAAGTTTTATCACCTCTGTCTCGGACAATTCAGGATTGTTTCATATCATGGGAGCAATGCTTACTTGTTGCAAGAGCTCAATGGAAATCTCATTGGTGGAGGACATGTGAATGACAGGTTTCTCAAACACTACCTTTCTTGAAAATATTTTAGTATTTCCATTTCATTGTAAATAACCATTTTATTTATCAAATAAATCAGTTGAAGTCAATAATCAGAAAAAAATTAAATCCCAAAGTGAAGGCCCTAATTTTATGTTGAGTTTAGTGAATTTGTGTCAAGTCCTGTCAGACTGTTTTTTAATTAGTTTAGAGTTTTTTTTTTTTAGTCAAATAAAGCCCAATGGTCAGGCACATGGTCTACTATTCTTTGCTACCTCACATGGAGGATAAAATCCCCACTGGAGCTAGCTATTAGCACCATGATTTTCATAGCTAGAGTTAGAGGTTTTTTTAGAGTTTGCAAAGTCATGCCTTGCTCTTGAGAATACCAAGAAATTTCAATTTGAGTCACTGTGTGCGGTTTGTCTCATGAGATGGCTAAAATATCCTTAGGTCATTTTATTAATAAAAGGTAATATGCATGCCAATATAGAGTTAAGTCATAGGTTGATTCAAAGATTGTTGTGTCTATATCATGATACACCATCATAAGATTCCATCATGTTGAATATTTGTAAAGGTCTTTGTGTCCCTAAGTTTAAATCATGTCACAAAGTGGGGAATTATGTGTCAAAGTTGAGTCATAAGTTAGGGGTGAAAGTCACATCAAAATAGTTATCATGGTTCATCATAACACTTGATGAGGTCAGAAAAGGGACGATGATCACATTCCATGTCATTGCATTGTTGGAAAGTTTCAAAAAGGTGTGCTCTCCTCAAATTTCTTGCGCAAGTTACTCAAATCGGCTTGAGAGGTCTTATCATCTTTGGGAAAGCACTTTCTTTTAAAATTTCTCTCCTTATTCACTCATGTATGCATACTTGCCACCTTTTGTTTGTTTTCACTCCATTCACGACCTATGCATAAGCCATAGTCTCTTGAGAAAGCTTCAAATCTCCCTGCTACACAAACGATCTCCCTCACTACGTAAATGTTGTGCATATTGCCTCGCTACGCAAACCTTGATGCTATCATTCGCTAAACAAAATCATGTTTCTCTATTTTTTCCGTGCACCCCTTGAAATATCCTTTATCAGTGTGTGAAAACCTTTGAGCCTATTATTTATGCTAGTCTATCCCTTGCATAGTTCACCTCTCATACAACGAATTTATGTTGATCTTATCCAAGTTAAAACCTAGCACTGATGGTTTGTTGCACAAGATTCCCTATTTAGTTTCAAGATATATTCACCTTGAACAGTTTGAAATTGACCTCGCAAAGATGACATCACAGAAAAAGAAGAAATACAAGGGAGGAAATGTGTTGAGATATGAACCCCTAGAACTAACCCTGGTAAACTCAGACCTTGCATACAACATGTCCTTTGAGTAGGCTGGGTGTATGATATTTTGTGAAAGAATCTAGGGATATAATGTGCAGTTGACCAAGGAGTCTTCCATAAACTTTAAAGGTGCCAATATAGTCATTGCAGGGGTCACCTTTCTAGTATCATAAGAGACTATATCAGCTGCCACAAAGATTCCCATATAGGGAGATAAATAGTTGAAAGGTATGCCTTTGGATCTTATGTTTTACATTGATTTCCTCAAGCCTCTATATAGAAAGCAGAAAATTGGTGCCACTATACCCAGGGAGTATATTTTGGAACCCTATGAGAATTTTTTGAGAGTAATTCAAAGGTATTTTACTTGTGAGGGTAGGTTTGACAGGGTGTATCAATACCACATAAGGATCCTCATGCATTTCACAGGGAAAATGCCCCTAAACTTACCCTTTTACCTGTATATAAGCCTAGGGAAAATGGCAGACAAATTCTAATCTAGGGTTGACCAGCTTAAGAGTATCTTGTTCCATTTCTCCTTGGTAAAGCTATTAGTGGTTAAGGAGCTTAGAAAACTACACAGGTATTAGGAATTTTTCTTAGCATCAACAAATATCTCCCTAGACCCCAAAGGAGATACCCCTCTATCTGCTAAAAGAATGGCCTCTAATAGCTCAATTCATGAAAGAAGAGATGTTGCAGAATGGGGAAAGAGAAAAGGAAAAGAGGTTGAGGGATATTCACCAAGCCATCCAGTTCTGAAGAAAGGTAGGAGGCTATTATTCACTATTGATCCCAAGGAGACATAGGCTCCCAGTAAACAAGTCATAAGGTCATCTTCTAGGAGGCTTCCCATACCCACAATGCAGACAAAGTTTGTTGAGGTTACAACTCAGGAGTTGGATGAAGAACAAGGTAAATCAGCAGAGAAATACTCAGATTTTAGGGGAATGTAATAACATCTCAGAGAGGCTCAACATGTTATAGCTCAGGTTTTCCAAGAAAATAGAGAATTAAAGAGTAAGCTAGCAGAGAAATCTCCTGAGGCACAGACACCACAGGTCAAGACAGATCCTAAAAGTGAAATATCCAAGGGAAATTGAATTTTTCAAAACCCTGAGACCAAAGTTGTAGCCAACTCCACAACACCTATGCCAAGATCCTCAGCCAGGAATAATAGTCCAGAGATACAGGGTAAGATAGAATTAAGTGAAAGGCCTCCTACTTCACCCACAGAAGGAGAAAAGAACATAATATGGCTTAATAAGAAGTTAAGGGAAGATCAAGATCATTTCATTCAGCTCAGGGAAGAAAAGAGGATATCAGATGGCAGATCCATGAAACACATTAAAGAATTCAAACTAGACAGATAAAATGACTGGGCAACCCTTTCCAATGCCCAATCAAAATGAAAAAGAAATGCAGCCATGTTCAGGAAAGTGGGAAATTTGAAGGTACAAAACTTAACACTAAGGAAGGAAAACAAACATCTTAAACGAAGGTACAATTGAATGATGAATCCAGAAGAAGACTAGAACTACTTGCAGAAGTGGTCGAGATATGATTGAAGAAACTTCACATTTTTGTATTTTTGGGTATGTGACCATCTCAAGTTTTGTTCATGTCATAATAGTTGTGGAAAAAATGCATTTTGATATTGGATAAAGGTTTCACAGGGATGACAACATAAACATTTCCTGCACACATAAGTTGTTTGGACTGGTAAACCGGCATACACATCACTTGTGTAGAAAGGCCTCGCTACGCAAATGATGTAGGCACACACAATTAGCAAGAAAAGTGGGAGATTAATGGCATATGAGTGTTGAAACAAATATGATCCCCCCAGTCACTTGTTGCCACTTGGATCTACACAAATTTCAACAAAAGGAGTTCACTACACAAATTTGCTACACAAATGTTGTAGGTAGCACTTGCACATCATAAATTCTAGTTTGTTACGCAAAGGTGGCAGAATTGTTCAGCTATACATAGGATGACTCGAGATGCTTGCCAGATGTTGAAATGTACTCAAATCTATGATTCTATAAGATATTTTTGTTTTTCATTAAATATGGTCAAACGAATTTACTATTTTTAGTAAAGATTGTTTAGGAGTTGTTCTCTTCCAATGTAACTAGATCCACCATTGTAGGCAACAATAGTTAGACTCCTAGTATTCTAGTGTGACAATAGGATTCTATATATTTGAACATTTTGATGAAAATATGGGGCGAGTTGGAAGAAGTATAGACATTTTGATCCTCATTGTAATTTTTCTTAATCTGAAAGAAATACAAATGCAAAAATCCTGGAATTTTTATGAAAAAGATTCTAATGGTGGTGATCTGAAGATTGAACTCTTATATTTGTATGTACTTCTTGTGTCCTTACTTTCATCTTCACTTTTCTTCTATTTAAATTGGATAATTAAGGTTCTAGAATTCATCTAATTTTGCTCTAGACTTAAGTGATTTAAACTTTGTTTATCTTCTTAACTAGGTTAGAATTCATCTTTCATGGTGATCTGATTCTGTTATGTGTTTTCTTTCCTCTTTCACCCTACATAATCAAACTCAAAACTGAAATTTTATTACCTTATTTAGCCTTTGTTCCTATGGGAATTTCTACCTGCCAATCATTGTTTTCTTTTGTTTTCAGGGGTTGACTCCATAGCCTAAGAGATACTATACCTCCTTGTCAGTAAAACTTGAAAAAACTACCTCAATAATCTAAACCTATCCATCAGTTCAAAAACAATCTATCTATTAGAGATCAAGTCTTAGAGAGAGCCCTCTCTAGATTGGAAGGGCTAGTTTCCAGTGTTAAAGTTGGTTTGTAGGTTACCTTTGTAGATTGTTTCTTCAACCCAACAATTTACTCAGTGATAACAGGCAGGATTTTTCCACTTCGGGATTTCACAAGTTCGTGACCCTTATTGTTCTTAACCCAATAATTCCTCGAAGGGTTACCTACCAGAAAGTTCATAAAACATGGATGATTGTATGTTGTCGATCAAAGTTGTCACTTATCCTATCCTTCCACGACACTTTATCTAATGGTCATGAAGGGTCCCGAAGGATTCTTAGATCTACGGCTTGCATCACTTCACGACTTAGACATTCGGGGGTTCTGATCATTTAACACCCTTTTACTCCCGTAGTAGTTCAATGTCGAATTGATCGTAGTGTATATCCAATGGTCATGGAATATCCTGAAGTTCCTTAGATATATGGCTTGTGTTTCTTCATGACCAAAAAGTTGGTCAGCATTTAATCATAGGGAGGATCCCACAATAATGGATAAGAGACCGCTAGTTGTCGATCAAACCATCTAGTAACCATTTCAGTAGGTTTCCTTTGTCAGGATTGGAGTGTTGTTAAGTTCAAACGTCCCATACCTCCGAATTCCTAAATCTCAGAAGGCTTAGCTCCTTTGTGAGCGTAGTGAAGGTTCCAAGGTCCTGGTCATATGGGGCTTTGGCAAGGCCCCGAGAGATACACTCTTAAATCTTAACCAATATTTGGTTGAGTCTGTGGACTCTATTCTTGAGGTCACTTGGAAAGAAAATGGTTTGAAGGAAGTGTCTTTCGTCTATAAGGATTGAAATCTAAAATAGGAAAAGGGTTTTCAAGGAATGGATGAGTTCATAATAGTCCTATAGAGTCTATCTTGACTCTGTATTCATGGATTTTATCCTTGGATAAAATTTTGGAGGATTAGCACATATATGTATTTAGACATAGAGTCACTTGCCATTTTCCCCAAATTCGTTTAAAATCCATTATTAACAATCCTCGTTCACTAAACAAGATTAAATAGAAATCCATTAAGAGAATCTGATATTCAAATTCTACTTCAAACTTCCCAGGCCAAAATTCCATCAAAGTTACTATTTTTACCATTCAACAAGATAAACAAATTATGCCATCATTTAGCTCAAGAAAACTCATATTTTAACAAAACTAGTCATTACAATATAAACTCATAATCACATTTATCTTAAACTTGGAAATTAGTTGGCAATTGCTAAAAGAGGTTCCCTTTTCCAGCCAACCATAGGCACAATTGCTCTTGGATTATTCCTCAAATAGCCACCCCCTAGCTAGATCATGATTCCATGAGAGGGATTCTTCTTTATCTCAACAAAAACAAGGGACACATGTTACTCTCCTTTTCCCACATGAAGCTGGCAGTCTAGTTTTCTATCCACAAAGAAAGGGAGCCTATTGTGATTTCTCACTCAATCCCTCCAACTCCGTTTATCAACTTCATTAGAAAACATTGTTCAAATGTTCCTGTAACCAAAATAACTCATTTTCTCAGTTCTACCTAGAACTAGAGAGCCTCGCATGCTCTTATTCTTTCTGAATGGTCCTCAGACCCATTTTTGCATTCCTCTTCTGCCCTCTGACCCCATGATTTCCCTTCCTTTTCTTTCCTTTCCAGTAATATTCTGTGGGTCAGATCAGTGAGTTTCTAGATGGGTACTCTACCCATCTCCTCATTAACTCATGAAGAAGACTTCCCAACTACCATCCTGATTGGTAATTAAGTTTTCTGGGCCAAAAGACTATTTTGGGTCTGCACAATTTATATTAGCAAAGTACTTGCCTGGAAGCAGTCATATCACCATTATCGATTCCCCTTACCATCCCTTTGATGCATCATGATCTATCTAGAAACCCTCTTTCAGTAGTCATGCCACAATTTCCTTTTATTAATTAACAAAATATATACATTACCTTCTATAGCAAGGTTCATTGTTTTTCCAACATTCACATGACAGATATATCTACAGTCTTGTTCACAGTAATAATAATATTTACAATATGGGGGAAACAAGGGTGTTACATAAAATAGTTGTTAACATTTTCTTGTGCTAATGTTGTGTAATGGGTAACTCGGAAGGGCATGAATTACATAGTCATTTGAGTATGCAAATAATTTGAATATTTGTTATATCTTTAGTTGAAAGACAAACTGACATCATTACTTATTGTGTGTGTGTGTATATATATATATATATATATATATATATATATATAATCACAAAAAACATACAAAAAGTAGTGATGTTTGTTTGTATTTGTGTGTGCACATGTGTGTCGCAATGTTTGGATCCCTGCAACAAAAGAACCTTGAGGGATAAGAGGAAACAGATGTACCCTGGGTAGGCAAAGGAATTCTTTGGACCAAGGTGAGAACTCGTGAAACTTGTTAAGTATTGAAAGGACTCAAGAAATATTCATGAAATTAACTAAGTCCTGAACTAGACTGATAAGCCAAAGAAAACCCTTGTTTTTCCTTGGAGGATCGTGGTCATCGATTAGGCACGATGGTTAGATATGGACCCTTGATCGGGGTAAGATATTGATTAAATCTCATTCGTCGATCTAGTGGGATAATAGATCCTAGTCGTTCATTGTAGGGTATTGATCGGAGTAAGTCGCTGAGGTGAAAAACGACGGAGGACACTCTGAGGGTTGATCTAAAATGTTGATCGGAGTAAGGAAAGGTTTGAGTTGAGTCGTCTATTTGGGGTAAAGGACCAACAATATCCTTGGTGAGTGATAAACCCTTATTTTTCCTCAAAGAGTCATGGTCGTCGATTTGGCGCGATGATCATATATGGACCCTTGGTTGGTGTAAGGGTAGGATTAGATATTGAATTTCTATCAAGAAGGATAATGGATCCTAGTTATCCATTAGAGGATACCATTCAAAGTAAGTTACAGTCCCAGAGGAGATGCACTCTGAAGGAGGGACTCTAAGGGAAGAGATGGACCGTTGAATGACACCAAAGTGATATTTGATCATAGAATCGATCTTTCATGGAGACCTAATAGGTTCCTTGGTGAATGGAGGTAAGGGAAATGATGTCACCCCAACCAATGTGCTTGGGACATGTGACAACACCTGGAAGATCTAAATAGATACCTCGTGATGACGTGCAGACCCACCTCATCTCACCTATGATGACGTGGGTGGTTCCATGTGTCAAGTAAATATTGTGTCATGTGGCATGGATTTTTGGCCCTTTGAGGCAGAGTTTCATGGGAACATATGTGCCAAGTTTCGTGTTAGGTGGCAGGTTCACATGGCAAAAAATGCCTAGGTGGTAGGTACACGGTGGCCTTGGATGCCATGTGGTAAACAATATCAAATTCCAACAGTCGGATTTTCCTTGGATGTCGAAGTAGAAACACTCTGACAAGAGAAATATGAGAGCCAATCTACACCATAGATTGACGACCAGGCGGGAGCGATCTCAACCATCGAAAAGAATGAGAATTGTATGGGAAAGGATTAAGGAAGAATGATGTCACAATGCCAATGTATCTACAGAAGGTCATGTGGATTCCTGTGATTTTTTAGAGAAATACAACCATGGACCCTGTTGACATTAAAATCTCAGGACATGTTTCATGAACTTACTCTTCAGAGCTAAGGGGTATGGGAATATCTTGACCATCCTTTGGAGCTGGCCTGTCGGATTGCTTGATTCACAGTGGGTGGGTGAGCTACTCCGCAGTGACTGTGAAACATGATCTTGGTCCTCGACCGGTGTAATGGCTATATGTGATTTCAACCATCGATTTTAGTGGGTCCCACAAGGATCCAGGGAAGAAATGAAAGCAGGCTGGATGTTAATTGTTACACAAGTGGAGAATTCCAAATAGATACTAGTTATTGATTTGGAGAAACAGGTAGATCAAGGATTCAATGGGAAAGGTGGAAGATGGAAGATGCCACAATAATACCAGGTCGGATGACACGTGTGGAAGTAATCACATGGATGCCATGTGGCAATGAGGTGGATACAATGATTAAGGACCCTAGAATTTTATGGGACCATAAATTTTGATCCAAAGCTTAGTTTGGAGCATTGTGACAGTGGTTGGAAATATCTTAATGAGAAGAATATAATGGTGCCCTCGAGAAGAGGTATTGAGATGATTGAGAAAAAGTGAAATTTTACTACCCCGTCCCTTAAAAGGGTACTTAGGGGGTTGGGTGTGTTAGAAAGTGGTATCATAGGAGTAAACAACACTTGGCCTGCTTGGGCTCATGTAAGAGTCTATTACAACCTGTAATCGGTGGCCCGATATTCCTCTTGGATTATACCAAATTCCTCAAACAATCATTTCTGGCCTAGGCACGGACTAACAACCCCAATACCATGGGAAGGGTGCTAATCTCTTTCCCATAAAACCAAGCCCAATGAACAAGCACCTATTCCTTTGAGTACTTTATCACTTTTACCAAGTGGTAGTTCTCCATAGTATAGCAGTTGGTCGGGAGGTAGCAATGAAACCACCCTCAAGAGTGTCATTGTGGTTTTAGTGACCACCACGTGTCCCTTAGTAGGTTTTACGATACCANCAACAAAAATTCCAGTTTTCTATGCAAAGGTGGAAGAGTTGTCCAACAATGCATAGGATGACTCGAGATGCTTTCCAAATGCACCCAATGACTCATCAAAAACAACATATTTGAAATGTACTCAAATCTATGATTCTATAAGATATTTTTTTTTTGCATTAAATATGGTCAAACAAATTTACTATTTTTAGTAAAGATTGTTTAGGAGTTGTTCTCTTCCAATGTAACTAGATCCACCATTGTAAGAAACAATAATTCGACTCCTAGTAGCTTAGTGTGGCAATAGGTTTCTATATATTTTATCATTTTGATGTAAATATGGGGTGAGTTGGTAGAAGTATAGCCATTTTGATCCTCATTGTAATTTTTCTAAATCTAAAAGAAATACAAATGCAGAAGTCCTGAACTTTTTATGAAAATCATTCTAATGGTGGTGATCTGAAGATTGTACTCTTATCTTTGTATGTACTTCTTGTGTCCTTACTTTCATCTTCACTTTTATTCTATTTAAATTGGATAATTAAGGGTCTAGAATTCATTTAATGGTGCTCTAGACTCAAGTGATTTAAAATCTCTTTATCTTCTTAACTAGGTCATAATTCATCTTTCATGGTGCTCTGATTCTATTATGTGTTTATTTTCCTCTTTCACCCTACATAATCAAACTCAAAACTAAAATTTCATTATCTTATTTAGCCTTTGTTCCTCTGGGAAGTTCTACCTACCAGTCATTGTTTTCTTTTTTTTTCAGGGGTTGACTCCATAGCCCAAGAGATACTATACCTCCTTGCCAACAAACCTTGAAAAAACTACCTCAATCATCCAAACCTAGCCATCCATTCAAAAATAATATATCTATCATAGATCGAGTCTCAAAGAGAGCCATCTTTGTATTGGAAGGGCTAGTTTACAATATTAAAGGTGGTTTGTAAGTTACCTTTGTAGACTATTTCTTCAGCCCAACAATTTACTCAGTGATGATATTTTGGCGTCATTTCCATGGACAAAATTGAAAATTTTCCCTGGGAGAGAATGACTAAAGCTTCAAATTTGATTCCTAAGGATAACAGAGAAATCAAACATTTTTATTGGCTGAAATTATTTTACCTTGGAGAATTCATTTTAAAATATCAATAGCAAGAAAGTAATTGTAATAATAAATCTTGGCTCCCAAAAATATCTACACTAGAAGAAACCCTGATCCAGAACCTATAGCATATGTGTATGATCATGAGAAACTCTTACATAAAAGAAAAGAAAGGGTAATTGACTCATTTTATTTCTTGGAAAGAAGTCTATCATTACCCAAGGATGGACTAAAAAGCATCGATGACCTTGATTTTGACATAAAATTTGAACAAACTTTATTCAGAGCTAAATCAGAATCCAACTTAAATCAAGTTCGGTTTGATGACAAGAAATTCTAATCTTTGATTCCTATTGTCCCCATTTAGACTGTTCATCTAGCCCAAAATCCTCCTAGAGCCATGGCAGCCATATTTTCTCCTCTTGCCTTACCTTCCCAATTATATGATTTACCTCAAAATTATTCCCAAAGGATTAAATCATGTGATGTTGAGGAAAGTGCTTCAGCCCGAAAACACTTAGATTGGTTTAATGATTTTGTTTACATAGAGGAGGTAGATCATGAGGATGAAAAATTAATACTGTTTTCACAAAGTCTTTCAGGTAAAGTCAGAAAATGGTTCAAATCTCTTCCAACATCAGGCATCCCTGATTTTGCATCCTTTGAAACACTCTTCCTTGGAAGATGGGGAGACAATAAAAACCCTCTCCAATTGTTGAATTAGTATAATAACATAAAAATATCGCCTAGTGAGTCAGTAAAATAATTTTCAACCAAGTTCATGAGGGTCTATAATTCAATCCCAAGTGAATTTAAACCCCCTCTTGGAGCTTCCCAACTTCATTATGTTGATTCTTTTGATAGTGACTTTTCCTTGTTGTTGAGAGAAAGGAGATCTAATACACTAGATGCCATGATGAATGATGCAATTGAAGTATAGGTTAATCTAATGGCATCATGAAATATCAAATATAATTATGAAGCTCATATGAAAAATATTCAAGGAGAGGCTCAACCTTCAACTTCCTAGTCAGCGAATGAAAATTTTGGCTTAATGATAAAAAAAATATGGAAATTTTTATGGAAAAAATATCCTTGGATAACAAGCCTGCCACTAGAGTCCGAGCTGATTTTCAACCCATAAATCAAAATTTCATAAGAGCACCAGGCCCACAAATCAGGCAAAGAGACCAGAAAAATCAAGGTGATCAACAAATAAAACCCCCCTTCCAAAATAACTATATGAATGGAAATTTTTATGAATCTCTTGAATACAACATTCATTGTTGTGATGATATTGAAACAAATGTGCTCTTAACCAAAGAAGAACATGATCAGTTTATGGATGAAAATGATAAGTTTATGCAGGAAAATGATGATTTGATGGAATCAGATGAGTACAAAAAAGGATACCAAAATTCCATAATGTAGTTTGAAAAATAGTATAACTTAAGAAGTAAAAAACTACCTGCAGTTCCCTAGAAAAGAAATCAAAACAAGGACCCTCAAACAAGTGCATCCTCCTCAAATCAACGTAAAAAGGGAAGCCCTAGAAAGGATGTGCAGGAGAAAGGAAAACAGTAGGAAGAACCCCCAAAAAAGGTCTCTGAGATGCAAAGGAATGTAATCATGAAAGAGGTAGATAAAATTCAGTCTCCTTTTAATTTTGAAAATGAGATGGAAAAGATTAAAATTTACGTACCTTTCAATGAATTAATCAAGAAGGTTGAGTATAGAATTCAAATCATTAAGATGTTGAAAATGGAAGAAGCTTTTGATACTTTGAATGTTCAAGATGATCACCTTGCTATATTTTTTGGTCCATGTGTGGAATAATGTGGTGAGGATGGTGATGTTCCTCCACTTTATATCAATCTTAAGATTCATGACATGACATTGCACAATGCAATTCTAGATTTAGGAGCATCACATAATTTAATGCCTAAAGTAGTCATGGATGAACTAGGCCTAAACATCACTAGACCTTATAAAGACTTGTTTTCTTTTTATTCAAGAAAAGTAAAGTGTTTAGGCTTGATCAAAGATCTATGTCTATATTTATCTCAAATCCCATCAAAGAATATGGTCATGGATGTAGTGGTTGTTGACATTCCTTCGAAGTTTGGCATGTTGTTTTCAAGATCTTGGGATGAAAAATTGAAAGGTACTCTACAAATGGACATGTCATATGCAACTATACTAGTTTTTGGTCAAGAAAGGAGACTATAAGGGAAATTATTGTTGAATTACATGGTGAGTAACAAAATCAATACAAATGTGAGCGCTTCTGAAACCGAGATGAAAAATCACCGACACTGACAGGGTTTCAGGGTTTGAGCTCTGCGGGACAAGCCCGAGCCCAGGGTTCACGTCCATGGAGGGGTTGGGCACCCCCCAGGCGTCCCCTATGCCTCCTCCATTGATCTTGCCTTCTGAGGCTTTCAATAGGCTCCTGGATGGACTCCCACAAAAGAGAAACACGGAAGCTGCAAAATTTGTGAAAAAACTGGACGATATTCTAGTGATCTCCCTCCCTCCAGAAACCCTGATCCAGGTTGCTCTGTCGTTGTCCAATCGGGCTCTCATTGGCCAGTTCATGGGGCTATGGCCATCCCCAAAATCCACCAAAATTTGGGTCAACAGAAACTAGGCGTCGTTGATCAAAGAAAGCGTCACATCTTACTTTCTGGGGAGAGGATACTTCCTCTTCGAATTCACATCAAAGGACGACAAAGACCTGATCTTCCAAAATGGCCCATACTTCATGGACCCTCAGGGTCTGTACTTGAACAAATGGACCCCAGACTTCGACCCGGCAGTAGATGTGCCCAAAGCAGTCCCGGTGTGGGTCAGACTTCCAAATCTCCCTGTACACTGTTGGAATGGGGACTCCTTGAGGCACATTGGAAATGCCCTGGAGAAATTTATAGATCGAGCGAACAATAAGGATCAATATGACTGTGCCAGGATCTGTGTAGAAGTATATCTGGAGGTGGGTCTACCAAAGGCCATCACATTAAAGGTCGAAAGCTGGACGCATCTACAGAAACTGGACTATGAGCAGCTACCCTTCAAATACCGAAAATGCCATGTTTATGGCCACTTCGCCAGAGGCTGCCCGACCAACAAAGAGGTTGTGCAGGGAAAGGAGCATGGATCGAACCAATTCAAGCGATCCAAATCCATTCTCAAGAACCAGAAGCTGGGAGGATCTAATGGCAAGGGACCCCATCATGCCATTTCCCAGCAGATCCCTCTCAATCCTGTTCCAGGAAATAAGTTCGGCCCTCTAAGCTCACAACCAGAGAACACACAGGAGGTCGGGGTCCCATAGGAGATAGAAGCTACCCTGGAGATCGAGGCCCAAAAAGAAGCTCCCTCAAGTAAAGGTACCTCCTCAGCCACCCACAAAGGAACAAGTGTTGAAGATCCTCAAGGTATGACTATAGAAGTCGAGGAAGAAGAGCAGGAAACGGACGAATCAAAAGAGGAAGGATAAATAGGAGAGTCCCAAACCTCGATAAGGAGATCACTAAGAGGTCGAAAAACTGAAAGGGAAAAAAGGGAGCAGGAGACTTACAAAGAAAAACTTTAGGGCAGCCAACCAACTCTGGAAAAACTGCTAGCTCCAAAGACTAAGATACTGAAAAACTAGCCCCAAGGATCCAAGGGAGCCCACCAAAAACAAAAATAATGAAGGTCATCTCCTGGAATTGTAGAGGTATGGGGTCCAAAGTAAAGGAAGAAGCCATCAAAAGTTTAATCAGAACAGAAACCCCAGACATACTTCTCGTCCAGGAGACAAAGATGGAAGACTTAGCCTTCCTCCAAGCAAGCAAGAAACTTTGGATGAAAAGTGAAGCAAGAGCCATCCCTGCCAGGGGGGCCTCAGGAGGGATCGGTACTCTTTGGAATGGCANTATGTTTACATCGTTGGAAAGTTGGCAATGAGATCTATGTAATGATGTTGTTTATGAGAGAATTTGGGATGATTGAATTTTGATATTTTATGGATCCCTTGGGACCTCTGTGAGCATTCCGGATCCTTCTAGATATATGTGAGTGTTCCATAGATCATCCTGGATCACACCTTCCCACTGAAGAACTTTTGGACCTACAAAAGTATAAACACTCAACAACTTAGTGATGATAATTCACTCTTCTGTCTTCCTAAACCTTTTGGAATTTAGTCCTCATATTGGATCTTTTATCTTAGGAATTAGATTAGTGTACTTTTTTTTTTCTTTCTGTAGTATGGCTCTGACTATGGCCTCTAATACTATCGCTAATATCTATGGTTCTGGATCATAGATTCCCTGACAAAATAAGTCATGTTCATTGAATCTTTGCAATACATGTATCACGTATTTCAACATCCACTCCCATCTCCTATTGTTGAAGATAGTCTATCTTGACCAATATGAAACCAAGTCGAATGTTGATTTTTGCCTTTCCCTTTTGGACTCACTGTTCTCATATTGTTGATGTGTCTGTAGGAGTTTCTGAATGAATATTCCATGTTCATTACTCTCCTGCCTTGAACAACAAATTGATATGTATTTTTACCATTTGTACCTATATTGCTTTCTTTTGTTCATCGTATACATCCACATGAACATGACATAGTAATTTAAATATTCTTACAGCATGCACCTTTGCTCTTGTTTTTGAAGAGGATTATTTCTCTTTTACCAGCTCTAGAAAGTTTTGCATTACTTCAATTCTGTTTCTACTCTCGATCTACATGTTGCAACTATCTGCATCCTTATGTTCCTTCACTTTCAGCTCTTTGGAATCAAGAATGTTTTCTTAGACAATTCAATCCATATGTATCCATATGTTGATACAATACAATTTTCTATACTGTTGTCTAAAGGCTTAGAAATATTTACAACAAGATTCCTCTCACTGTAAAACAATATGTATAGGTGGCTAACTAGAAATATCCCTAATGAGATTCCTCTCACTCTAGAACTGTATGTAAGGTGTCTATCTAGAAACCTCTCTAACGATATTCCTCTCACTCTCAACATCATATAAGGTGGCAATATAAAAACTCTCTTACAAAATCCCTCTCACTCATATCAACATATAAGGTGGAAATATACAAATTTTACAAAGTCCCTCTCACTCTTATAATTTACAATGAGTGGCTTACAAGCCTTCTAATAGACTAGGTAGAAATCTACATATGCATATTACATTTACAAATATACATATTTACAATGAAATTTTTAAATGGTATACTCATGGACTCATTCTTCCCATTGTGATGGGAGGAGTCTCACAACTTCTGACCTCTGACAATGCGTATGAAACTGATGATGAATCAAAAATTGAATCCAATGCATAATCTGATTCTAAATCTAAGAAACTATTAGACCAAAATATAGGTCTTCCCAGTAACATGTATAACCTCTCCTTTCAAATACCAAGAACTATTGTTGTGTCTGGAGAAAATTCCCTTGAATACACAAGTACCTGGCCATTTTGGAATGAAACTACATAGCCTTCATCTTCAAATTTTACCACTGAGAGTAGGTTTATTATTAATTATGGAACATACAACATATGTTCTATTCGCAAAAATCCTCCCGACTTGAGATGGAATCTTACATATCCATACCCTCTAATTGCTTGGCTGGTGTTGGTTCAAGATCCTACATAGAAATATGTGTCAGGCTCTAAGAAAATAAATAATATTTATCCCATCCCATTCATGTGGAAAGATGAGCCATTGTCCACAAACCACTCCTCCATGTATTCATATATCACTTTGCTAAGACCATCCATAAAAAAGTATTATTTCCCAAACCTTTTAGTGAGACCATTAACTTCATCTGGAGCTATTGCTTTTCTTCTTGTAAGTGTCTCTACATATTTCCTCTTATTCTTCATACATAAGTGTGGGTAAAGTGTCCATCACTTCTCGATATGATGTCCACTCTTACCACAATAAGAGCAGAGTGTCTTGTTCCCATCTTGGAACGAAAATCCTTCTTGTCATTCCCCCTTTTCCTCTATTTTGAGAAATGATCTTTATGTTTATCCTTCTTCTTCAAGGGATTTACTTGCATGATCTTTCTTCTTCGACACTTCTCCACATCATGGTTGTTAGTTCGACATGAATCACATGGATATTTATACCATTGACTAGTGGGAAAAGTCTCATTTCCTTCTCCTTTAGCATACACATCTTTCTCTGGAGATGTATTACATAAGTTACCTTTCTTTGGACTGGAAGGTAAGGATAATTGTTTATGAAGGACCTCTTCATTTGAAGTTCTCCTTGATTTATCCATCCTCAAGAATTCTCCATCTTGAAGAGAAGAGGAAAAATATGAGGAGTCATCTTTCTCGATCATGCCTTTCGAAAGAGGTAGTTCCTTTTGCATCAAAGATTTTACATTCTCAACCTGCCAATATTCAAGGATTGATGTTGATGGTGCCAATTCTTGATTCTTTATCTACAAATATCTTTATATCTCATGAAAAATACCTCTATGGAATTCATCATGACATATTAGTCGATCCTGCAGCCTCTGCTTCTCTTACTCAAGAGCTTGCAACTACATTCTTAACTCATAATACTCCTTTTGGATTTGTCGATTAATGTTCTTCTGCAACGTCAGCTTCAGGAGGACTTTACTCATTCTTCCTTATTGAAAATAGTCTTCAAAATCTTCACCAACTGAACTTTTGGATCTCATCACATCAAAAACTTGCAAATACACGTCAAATCCTTAGACACCGCTTATTCCTTTAAATATATACATGCAACATATAACTTAATCCAGAATAATTTACTAATTGTATTGAGGTGATTTGCATAATTTTTATGATGTGCTCTTTATCCTCATAAAATGATGATTAGTTCATTGAATAATGAGATGACACAACAGAAAATAAAAGAACTCAAATTACATATAGATGTGGCATATATCACTTCATCTTCAAAGTCCCTTTATATAGAATGAGTGTTCTCCATCATCTCAAAATACCAAATTACATTACAATATGGGATCACAAAAGCCAATTTAATGGGCTCTCTTTAATTCCATTACTCAAAAGAAGAAAATAAGTTCATCATTGAAATCCTTGCAAAATTCTAGGAAATTTGCTATAAAGTCAACCAAATTCTGAACTAGCTCAATTTCACCCTCTTTGGCATTCAAAATAATGTGCTAAATAATCATTAATGCAAATTTGGACCAAGAATTTTACTAACAACCTCAAATCACAAAATAGACCTCAAATTCATGATCCTTGCGAAAAAACATGAAAAATGAAAATAAAGTTGCTTATGTTTCGACAATATACCTCATGGCATGGTTTATGAGACAACCATATTTGACCTCTTCCCAGCACATACTTCGAGACATTTGTATGACCTTGAAATGCATGCCCTATATTGGGATTCATTCCACCTCGGGATCTGTGTATATCTAGGAATGTGTGAATTGTTGGGATACATGCCCATATATATAGGTCACGGCCCTCCAACCTCCATCTGCACTATTTGGCAACTTTATCACTAAATATAGAGACATCTC
>SNQJ01S0137545.1:0-25530 GCA_010110895.2 Picea sitchensis | reverse complement strand
ATATTGGATTTCATCACCGGGTTTTTGAGATACTGATGGCGCTTGTATTATCACAATAGATTGGAATGGGATCATCATACTCAACCTGCATATCTGTCAGAGTTTGTTTCATCCAAAGAGCTTGTGTACAACATGATGCTGCTGCAATATACTCTACCTCGACTGTAGATAAAGATATTGATGATTGTTTCTTACTTAGCCATGATATTAAACACTCACCCAAGTAGAATGCTGCTCCACTGGTGCTTCGTCGATCATCAATACAACCTGCCCAATTTGCATCTATGTAGGCAATAAGTGATAGATCCTTTCCTTTTGGATACCATAATCCAAAATCTTATGTTCCTTTGAGATATCTGAAAATCCTCTTCACTGCTAATACATGTGATTCCTTTGGTGCTGCTTGAAATGGAACTACCTCCATTACATCTGGCCGTCTGGATGTTGTCACATATAGTAAGCTACCAATCATTGACCTGTATTACCTCTGTTTTTTAGACTTTGAATCATCATCTTTGTTCAACTTGCAACTGGTTTGCATAGGAGTGGTAACTAGTTTGTAATCTTCCATTCTGAACCTCTTTAACATTTCTCTGATATATTTAGTTTGAGAAATAAAAATTTCTTGGTTTCTTTGACATATATGAAGACCCAAAAAGAAGGATAGTCCTCCAAGTAATGACATTTCAAATTCATTCTGCATATCCTTCGTAAATTTCTGGCTTAACCTATCATTAGTACTTCCAAAACAATATCATCAACATAAATTTCAATTAATAAAATATTACCTTGAGTTACCTTGATGTAGAGGTTGTTGTCTGTGCTTCCTTTCCATAGTTTGTAGGGAGTTTTGTCNACTTGTTGAGCGCATCAACTCTCTGTTTTCTCTAGCACCCACTAGAAGGAAGCACCAACTCCCTGGTTTCTCTAGCACCAACTAGAAGGAAGCACCAACTCCCTGGTTTCTCTAGCACCAACTAGAAGGAAGCACCAAATCCTTGTGTTCAAGCACCCACTTGAACCTTTGAGGAAACCAGTCCTCCCTAGCACCTCCCAACCACCCTGAATTATAAATTCTTTGTTACTAAAACTTATTACAATGATATAAAATTATTCAATGGCTTACCAGACCTGTCGTTGTTCTGTTACACTGCTCTACCCTGTCTGCATCAGTGTCTTCTGCACACCTCTATCACTTTTTGTTCTTCGACCTTTTATGCTCTATGCACCATATCCCTTCAATGCACCATTCCTCGACTGTGCATTTCTGCTCCCACATTCTGCCTCCTTGTGCACACATGAATTCTCCTCCACAACGACAACTCTTATATCTACTTTGTTCAACATTCTTATAGTCTTTGTTGTCTTTGTGCATGCAATATTCGCAATGCCTCTGCATGCTCACTCCGCGCCAAATTCCTCCACAACTTGAGTGCTCTGTCTGATCATCATCGTGACTCTTCATCTTCTCTGGTCATTTTCCAATCGTTCAACATCAATGTATGTTATACTGAGATTACTCAGCCTCTCTGGCAGTTTGAGACTCTTTGTCTTCTCTGTGACAGTCGAGCTCACCTTCTCTATTCCAGTTACAGGCCTCAATGCTCATTCAGCTGTCAATCGCCTCCACGAACATCTTCATCCCTCTTGAAGATTCCCAGAGACTCTTCACCTCCTCTGTCAATCATCCCAAAGTGTCTTCGAGTCCTCTGGCAAAAACCATCAGTGGTTTCTGGCAGTTACACTGTGTCGTGCTACAGTAGCCCTCCGATCTTGTTCAAATTCACCTGCACCATTGGATTGATTCCAAGGGATCTTGCATTCATTTCGGCATTTAGGCATTCAACAATTCGACATTCATGTGACCATGTGTCTCGACATTTCCAGTCGCGATCCCCGAAATGGAGCTTGGTTGCTCTAGCTCTTTCCTCCATCTCCTGCTAATGTGACCAAGGGTTGTGACCACAGCCTTATGCATAAGGATCTTTTGTGATTTCTCATTTCGTGAATCTGGAGATGAGGCTATTATCAGACTAATCAGTAGGTGTGGACACTAACAAATCTCCCTAGATCCACCTCGATCTAGAACAAAACAGGACAGGACATGACTCTTTCCCTAAGTTTTGACCATTGAATTAGCTAGTAGGAAGGAACAAGTAGCATACCTTAGTATCACTTCCCAGGGTCTTTGTTGCTCCCACTTCGCTCTGGTTTTCTCGTGAGGTCAAGACCAAGACAACCCAAACCAACCGAAGTGAAGATAGCAAAATATATTCAACTGTCAACTTATGTGTATGATCAAGGAATTACACAATAAAGTGAGAATAGCTTTATGGGAAAGGGACATGCCACTGTATCATATTGATTGAAAGTAAAGATTACAACCTAATCGCCTTGATGTCGCAAGATTCCTTTTGATGGTTCTTGGCTCCCACACACACACTTGCTCAATTCTTGCATGAAGAAGATCAAATCCTCTTGATAGACTTGCTAGAGTCTCCAAGCTCTTGTTCAAGCTAAGTCCTTCACACAATTCTTTCACCAATTCTCCAATGAATCTTTCTTAACCTTTTCCATGAGAATTCCCTCAATATATAAGAGAGAATGAGATGGTTACTTAGATAAGAATGATCCCACAATATCAGGGAATCCAGTACAAGGATAACCATTCGAATGCCAACCCATTCTTCTAGAAGATTCCCTTCTAGAACCATTGAGAATTCATATTTTTCCATGCTTTAGAGAAGGTTCGCACCCTATCTATGTTACACAGTGCGAGAAGTTCGCACCCCAGCTTAAGGCAGATTCTCGCACCCTGGGATACTAGCAACCTGCGAACTCTCTTCAAAAATGAGTTTTCTGGGAAGAGATGATTGTCAATTTTCTCAGGAGAAAGTTCTTATGAGAAGCCTGAGTACACCATCATCAATACATCATCATGATGACCAAAATCATGGGTAAAGAGGCATCTTGACTCTCCAAGTCGCAATCCCTGAAACCCCGAAATGGCGTGGGATCAATGGTCCCGATCAACACTTGATCTAACGGCTCAGATCATTTCGTGATTTCGACATTCTTGATGTTCAGTGTTCTTGTCACTTCAAGGTATCGATCCACGAAACTCCAAAATGGGTTCATATCAACGGTCCAGATCACATTTTGATCTGACGACTGCGATTAAGTTGTGATTTCACATATCGCGATTTCGGGATTCATGTGGTTAATATTCTTTGACATCTCCAACTCTCGATCCGTGAAACTCCAAAATGGATTGGGATCAACGGTTCAAATCAAACCTTGATCTGACGGCTCAGATTAAGTCGCGATTTCGCATATCGCAATTTCGGGATTCTTGTGGTTAATATTCTTTGACATCTCCAACTCTCGATCCCCAAAACTCTGAAGTGATGTAAACCAGCTGATGCCACACGTGGATTGACACATGTCGAGTAACTTCCATGTCTCACTCTAATTCGTGACTTACATATGCCTGAAATGTTGAATCAACTTGACACTTGTCATTGCCTGGTTGTGCCACGTGCTCTTAGCTGACGTGGTTTGTTGACGTGTCTTGTTTCAGGATTTCGCATTTCGGAACTTCGAGACTCCTAATGTTGAGAGTCTCTGAAATGGAGTTTACTTTGGGGTTTCACATTTCTCAAATTCAGCAGGTTAGGGAACCCCGTTCCTTTGACTTTCCAGTCAGCGAAACGATGATCTTTCGCCACGTGTCCTACTCAAAGATGGATGGTCCTCCTGCTTTCAGGATTTTGCAAGCTCGCTTCTCCTAGAACTTTAAAGAACGTGCAGGCTCTCATGGATCCAATGGTGTTCGGACCCTGCGCTCGGATCTAATGCCCGAGATCTATCCTCCATATCTGCGCGCTCCTCTTGTCTACATTGAGATCTGATAGCCATCGGGAATTCTGAATTGTTGATCCGACGATCACGGTTGCTTCTCTTCCCCGATTATCACTGCACTGCTGATCATTGTTGTTGTACTTAAGCCATCATCGTTGTTGTACTTGCCATCAATGACAAGCATACGCTGCCTGTAAAACATGCCAACAGATGATCTTATCCGTATTAAAGATATAAGTTGTTTGACATGATACTTATCTAATATTTGTATATTTGACTAGTTTTAATTATCGATGATGATCATGTTATAATCATTATCTTGTTATTTTATATATATTAATAAGTATAATGATGTTGTTAGTTTGTATGGATGTCAATTTCCCTAAAAATTCTTTATAAAATCTATTATATAAAATACTTCAAATGCAATATGACTTACTCTATAATAATATAAGTTTTTTAAGAGGCATGATATATTTAACTAATTAAATTGAAATTAATAAATTGAAATTAATAAATAGAATCTATAAAGGACACAACATGAGTTATTAAAATGAAAGAAAAATGTAGCTCTAAAATGGAAGTAAAACTCGACATTAAATTTGAAGCCATACTTGGAGCTATTTCTCGATCTAAGTAGGAAGCTAAATTGGTTTCTGAAAAATAAGAAAAATTGGTTTCTAATTAAGAAGAAAATCCCAAAACTAAAAGGAAGCAAACCCTCGACCTAAAAAAGAAGCAAAACCAGGTGCTAAAAATGAAACAAACCTTGGAATTAAAAGGAAGCAAACCATGGAGCTAACAAGGAAGCAATTATGGAAGCAAACTTCAGTGGCAATTAAGGAGAAAAACCTGGTGGCACTTTGGAAGAAAAAAAAAAAGCATTTTTGGTAGCAAAAATGGAAGCAACAATGGAAGCCAAACAAACCTTGGCGCTACCTACAGAGCAAAAAAAGAAGCAATTTAGGTAGCAAACAAAGAAGTAAAATTGGAAGCAATTTTAGAAGCAAAAAAAGACGCAATAATGGAAGCACATATTGGCTAAAATTTGGAAGCCAAACTAGAATTTATTTTCGACGCTACACTAGAAGCAAAACAGGAAGCATGATTGGGAGAAAAACTGCCAATTTTGATGTTATTTAGGCGCTATTTTGGGAGCTAATCTGGGTGCTAATCTAGGCACTAAACCATGAGATAAACTAGGTGCTAAAACAAGAGCTAAACTAGGCGCTAAACCAGGAGCTAAACTAGGTGATAAACTAGGAGCTAAACCATGTGCTAAACTAGGAGAAAACAACCAATTCCAACGCTATTTTAGGTTCTATTTTGGGAGTTATTCTAAGCACTAATATAGGCTCTAAATTAGGAGCTAAAATAGTCACTAAACCATGAGCTAAACCAAGCGCTAAACCACACGCTAAACCCGACGCTAAACCAAGCACTAAACTTGGTGCTAAACCTGACGCCCAACTGAACAAGTCGTTTGGCACCGGGTTTTGCGCCATCCAATCAGCCCAATTCATGCACTCAAATAAACTAAATTTTGGCGCTATTCTAGGTGCTAATGGTCTATTTTTTTGTAATCAAAACTCCTCTTTGGGAATTGATTTTTTTCGTTTCTAAGTACAAATGCTAGGCAAAATCATCTTAAAAATAAATGTTTCATGGTTGTTGTTTCAAATGGTAAAAGGGTTCTCATTTTTATAAATGCGTCGACATGGTATTCACTTACTAGCTGTTGAGTTTTAGACATATGGATGTGACTTATCGCAAGAAAGAAAAAGGGTGTCCTATATACATATGCACATAGCACATCACTTATATATATATATATATATATATATATATATATTACACGGGTTATATGTATATGGTCTGATACATATTAGACAAGTTACAAAGATATGGTAGTGTCGATTTTGTTGTTACAATTATGGTAACTTAAAGGTTTATATTTGGAATTTTTTTGAAAGTTTTAATGCATATGGGATATTATCCATAGTGCACATATACTATATATCGTATCGGTATGATCCAACATGTATATCCTATAAACATTGTATTGCATGGCCAACGATCTTAATTATGGTTTTTAAGTATTGGAAGTTCATATATTAGTTGATGTCGAAGCTTTGAATACACATGGGACATACTGTATGCATATACCATATGTTGGACATTATTATATTGTTGATGGTGTTTAATGTGGTAGGTGGTTGTGTTGGTAACATGTGATCCTTAATGATTTGGCGCTTACTTGGCACCTGTAAGTTGCTTGAGGTTTTGACGTGGCTTGTCTTGGGTTTAGCAAGTGATTAATGTTGTCCATCACCCCAACATGACGTGACCAACAGTTAATACACTAGCTTGTTGTCTGAGATACCATTTTGGGTTTTGGCATTCAGTTCATTTGTTAGTGGTTTGAAAGAAATTGATCTTTGGTAACCGCATCAATTCCTCGAAGGTTCCTTTTATCCTGCACAACACCAAGTACTAGGGTTTCGATTCCCTGTCATCTAATGTGATTTTTTATTAATATTTTATGCCTGTCTATCTAACTACATGTTGTGCTTGTCATTTGATGCTTTCATGCTCTATTTTAAAAGAAAATGAAGTTGTTATGCTAATGGTTTTAGAAAATACGCATGCATAGAAGTTTGAATGGCGTGATGGATGGGTTTACCCATTGATTTCCATAGTTATGACTATTGGTTTCCCATTTACCATGTTGGTTGATTGGTTTGCGGTTGTCTATAGCGCATTAAAAATGACAGAGTCTGGTGCTTATGGGTCTTTGTTATTTTAGTGTTGCATGCAAAAAAAATTCATGCAGACTCTACGTTTTTTCTTGAAATAAAATGTACCTTGACCCTATGCATACCCTTGTTAAAAAAAATGATTGTTTTTACCTGCACACACATTACAGTCGGACCAAGTCTAAAGTAAAAGTATTTTGGGTCAAATCCCTTTTCATATCGACATTTTGTTGTTCGTTGGTAACCATAATCTTGTAAAACCCTTGTTGACTTGACTATGGTCGTTGTTTGGGTTGCATGTTGAAGACCGAAAACAAAGAAAGGAAAAGAGACAACGTTGCCTCTGCATATTATGATTGAATTTGTGATGAATGTGACACCACAGTCTGAAATTGTTTATAAGTGACCCATTGGGCCTCGCAAGGTTAATGGATGTGCTTTGGTAGCAATAAAGTTTTGAAACCCCTATCATTTCATAGCATGCTAATCATGACACCTCTGTCAGATTTGATTTCATGACCTTTTTCCATAATAGGGGCATGACACTGTGATATTGATTGAATATTTTCGATGCATACACATGTATATCATCTCCTCGTAGATAAAATGCTTGATTCGATTTGGAGTTTGATTGAATAACATTGTTATGATTTGATCATATGAACATTCAAGTATTGGTTAATAAGTAACGAAATCGATCATTTAGAGTGCAGATAAAATAAATGTTTTAATTAGTATTTGGATGACTTTGTTGATATTTCGAGCACTGTTTACATGAAGTTTCACATTCGATGGTTGGAAGTAATATGTAATGGTTTGATTAAAGACATAAATTGGTGTTCAATAGGGACTAATACATGGATTTTGATCATTTGAAAATAAAGAATAATTCCTGGAACGTGACAATGAATTTTTTTGTGAACAATTCGAGCGATGATAGAACTGTTGTGAGACATTTTGCAACTGTGTTTACAAAATGGGTAATTTATGGAATGAGAGATATACCGACTTTATTTATTTAACACTATGGTTGTATGATGACTATAATTCTTCTTGTTGGAATTATAAGAGTTGAATGGTGATGGAAATAATTGTAATGTAAGCATGTCCATTTTATTTTCCCACCATACTTAACATTTTCCATTCATTACAATCCATGTTCATCAACCCAAATACATGTTTCATTCCCATGCTTAAATTATGATTGCAAGAAATGTTTCATGGCATAATTATATAAGTTGAAAAGGGAGTGTTCAGTGTGTTTGATCTCTGCTTTGTTTCATACCTAAAAATGTTGATGATAATGATTTGATGGAACTAGTCATGGTAAATGAACAATCCATATTACACTTCCCGATCATACTTACCATTTTCTTCTCATTACAAACCTGATCATGAAATCCCAAGAGCCCTGTAAATCTCTATTCTGATTAATTACTAGTTCTGGAATGTGGAATGCATATTGATTTCCTGCATATGTATTGTTATGCATAGAGCCAGGTCTAAATTATTATTTTGCAAAATTTTAGGTGATGGATTAGTCGTGCTTTGGTCCTAATATTTGTGAATGTGTGTTAAATGAGATTTTTCAATAGAGGCAGTCATAGCAAGAGGAGTAATAACAAAAGCATAGGATTGAGTCCCTAACAAAGGGGAAACAAAATATTAGGGATCTCTAAACACTTTGATGCGGATTTCGAAGAGTTTAATCAATTGTTACAAATAGGGTTCCTCAACTTGGTTGGCCAACCAACTTACATACCTCCACCTATTCCTGAGAACCCATGCCCAAATATTGTCATACCAGTTCCAAATCATAATTCAAATCCTTTAGTTGTGCCAGAACAAGATAGTTGGCAAGATATTGTGCACCCTCCTCCCAGACACTCACAAGGATGACCAAATATTGATAATCTACAACAACCTCCCTTTCATTCTTATCCCACTAGTTCATTTCCACCACCACCTCCTTCACATCAGAATTTGCAGACTAAATCCCAAGCCTCACATGCCCATCATAAGGCCAAAATCACTGAGCTTTAAGGAAACCCTAAGGAAGAAAAAGTAGCAGCAGCCAGGTCAAAATCATCACAGGAATCTCCTCATTTAGTCACTTCCCATATGCAAGAGAATGATCATAAATCTACTAAGGCAGATTGATCAATTGGAAAAAATGAAAGGGCTGAGAATAGTCATAGCAAGAGAGGGGAAACCTCTCACACTAAATATATTTTCTCATGATCAGTTTGATTAATTTCTTTGGCACTTGTATATGGACTTGTTTGCACTTTATTATGGGACAGCATATCATTTTTGGACAACTCATATTTGATAGTACTGTTTTGGACAACCTTATATTTTATATGCTTCAAGTTTGGACAAATTTATGAAATGGATAGATTTTGATAAATTGCATAATTTCCACATGGAGTGACAAGGGGCTCTTATGATTATTTCATCTTATGCATGATAATGACATGGATTGTATGATGTGGCAAGATTGATATGTCATGCATTCAAGGTGGAAGATACAATGATGAATTGGTTTATTAATTCATTAAAGAGAATTAGGGGGTCCCCACTTACTAGTTTTAATTAATACCCCTATCATATTATTATTATTATTATTATTATTTATTAACTTACTTGAAAAATCTCCTATTAACTAACTAATTGTTAGTCAATAAGTTAACTAGAAGTGGTTGAATGATTCAGCTACCTTGGAGATATTAAAAAGAGGTATGCTCGACAAAAGTAAAAGGGGGAGGAACACATTGCTTTGATAAGGTTTGCTCTTACTTCCAAATGAGATTTGATTCCTACTTCATTCATCTCTGATTTCTAAGCTAAGACACTTCTTCTGATAGCAGAGTTTGTTGAAGGTGACAGAAATCTAGGACCAAGGAGCATTGAATTATGATGTGCTTCCAGGTTGATTGTTTGTTTGATAGTCTGCAGTCTTCTTTTGGTTTCCAAATTAATTTCTCAATATTAAATATGAATCTTGTCCAGAGGCATAACAAAGTGAAAGTTGTGGTTGTTGGCTTATCTTTACATCATTCTTGGTCTGATTTGAAGGCACCGATGGCCTATGTGTGTGTTACCCTAGGCTTCTAAACTTTCATCTGGTCCATACTTTGAAAGTATGTGAAGTTTATTGGTTGTTACAAAATGAATGAATAAAATCATTGATGGTTTTGCAACTCTCTTGGTCTTTCTTATATCTATCAGATTATGTGATTTTGCTTCTTATTTAAATTATTGTTTTAAAAAATCAGACACTTTTTTATTTCAATTTGCATTTGATAAATGATTAAAAAAACAACAGTTGGTCTTTAAGTTTAATAACTTGAAGGTTAATTGAACTTGCAATAAGGCTATAAATTAAGGTGATAATCCCGCCTATCTTGTCTTAGCCAAAAAATATTAAAAAAAATTGTTAGGAGGGCTTCCATCTCTTTTACTCAACATTTTCTTTGGTGACCATACTGGGGAAGAAAGATTCCATTTTTCTTTCCCTGGTTTGTCTTTTTTGTACACTTATAAATTTATTGTTTATATTTACCGCTTTGATTTATGTTTGTTGTCTGTTTATAGTTTGTATATTTTTGTTCATATTCTTCTCTTGACTCATGACTGTGCCTACTCAAAGACAACCTAACCTAGGTAATGGTCTAGAGGATCAAACTGGCATTATCGTTACCTTGTACGACTCATTCTTGAGATTGCCAATAGTTAGGTTGAATTGAATCGTTCTTGGGAAGTTGTTTTTGAAGAGGCTCGAATTAGGGAACAATGGGATGCCCGTTAGAGGATGATTAGAAACAATCCTTGTCATTAATTTCCTATCATGACTGCGCCTACCCCTAATCAACCTAACATTCCTGAAGGCCCTGTCAATCAGAACAACGACTCATTTACCTTATTTCAAGAAATCTTCAGACATTCTCGTACTAGGGCTAAGTTACACCAATACTGGGAAGTTATTGTTGTTGAAGTCTGCCTCCAACAAGATTTGGATGACCAAAGGAGATGAGACCTCGATGAACCCCAACATTATTACATGTTATGTTCTCTTCCTCCCGTATATCTCGACGAATATGAGGTCAATCAACCGACTTTCCTCTCATTCCCGAAGTAGCAAGAAGAAAATTTGTCCTCCAAGGAAAACAACCTAAGATTCATAGGTCTTTTTCTGATTCATCTAGTTCCCCATCCTCTTTTCTTTGTTACATCTTCAAAATGTAGGGCACTAGTAGTGGAACACGAATTAGTGATTCTGGAGGTGGCACCAATAGTTCATATTCTTTACAACCTTGTTCCTCAACTTCGATCGAGAGTATTTATAGCCATGTTGTTTCTGTCCAATCTACCACGAATCTGGCCAAGGTCATTAAAAAATATGGCTTATTTCAATTTGAGGAAGATGCTACTACTACTCTGTGGCATGTTTATTCTCCCTTGAATCTTGTGCCGACAACCAATCCTTTGCCAAATTTCAAAGATCATTTGCCTAAGTTCTATTGAAATATTGTAACTGCAAAAAGTATTCTATTTATTATTGATGTATTATTCATTAGATCAATCCCATTTTGTGGATTGATCATGTCAGGTATTGTAAATGACCAAATCCCCTTTTGTGGATTGGTCAAACCCTAATTGTAATAGGCTAAATAAGAATTCAGCCCCGTAATATATTAAAAGTGGTTATAACTACCTAGAATGAGAAGTCAGCCCTACCATGGAAAAGACACCTCAATTCAACGTCTGCTAGAATGTATAAATAAGAGAGGCTAGCACCTCATTTGTTCACTCACTCACTTATTCATTAGAGCGCAAGTTTGGAGCTGGAGTTGGAGAAGAAGGAAGAGAGAGAGAGGTGCATTCTTGGGAGAGGACTTTCTGTATTGTTTGAGTTATCTCTTGGCATTGTATTGGCTATCTATATTAAGGAAGTTTTTGTTGGGTTTTCTCCCCAATGAGGGTTTCCCAGAATAAATGATGTGTCTCTTGTGATTGTGTATTTCTCAGTGATCCTATCTATGCTATGGTTATCTAGTAATTTTAAAAGAAACCTAATAATAGATTAAACCTTAACATGGTATCAGAATTAAGCTGAAGAGAGCATCTTTCACAAGAAGAAGAAAAATGTCATTGTTGTCGTACATGAAAATTAGGGATTTTTATTGAAGAATATTTTCAACCTCAAAATCATCTAGAAAAGTTCTCCCTAACCCAAGGGATTCTTTGGCACATTCAACGCACCTTTTTAGTGGGTAGATCTCTCGAAAAGTGAAACCCTAGTTTTCACAAAGTACCAGAAGCACCAGAAAACCAGAAGTACCAGAGTACCAGAAGTACCAGAAAACCAGAAGCATCAGTCCAGAAATCCGTTGGTCAAGTTTGAGGGGGTAAAATTTGGATTTTTAGAAATCTGATTGCACCAGCTTACTCACCTCAGCTCAGTGCATCTATCCCCTAGATCAGAATTTCAAAATATGAAGATTGAAAAATTAGGGTTTCCTCATAAAACCCTAAGTTGCAGTTGTAGTTGCAGTCTTAGAACTAGTTGCAGTTTCAATTGCAGTTGTAGTACTAGTTGAAGTATCAACCGTAGTACCAGTTGCAGTCACCCTTGAAGTTTTTAAGAGTTGGTAATTATTACTGATGCTACCAGATGGTGCCAATACCTACAAATTCTATCAGAAGTATGTACTCACATATGTTTAAATTGTTAAGCTTTAAAGGGTATTTTCAGGAGAAGGGATCTCTTGCCATAGATCCAAAAGGATATCAAGATCCAACACATTCAGAGGAATAATGCAACCCAGGTTTGATTATTTTGATATGCATCTATTTGTTATGACATTATTTTGATCTAGATTGCATGTTGAAGCTATGACCATCATACTAACCTTTGATCAAAATTAAAGTCAAGGTATTAGATGAATTAAAGTTGAGATCATAGAGTTTGTCCTCTAACCCAACCTTTTTTCAAGATAGCATGTTGTCTTAGTACAGAAGACAGGTTGAAGAAATCACGAGTCATCTTGAGTGAAGGAGACTTGAAAGAAAAGAAACACACTCATTCTTGAGGACAAGGCTCCAGGTTCTAGGTTTGATTAATTAAGTTGATAAGATTCATAGTTGCACATGACAAGTTGTTGACTACCCCTTTACAAGTAAACACTATAGTTGAGATAACAGTCCTTGAAAAGTATTATACTTGGTAGCATGTGAGCATATTGAGAAATGATTAATGTAATCATTTGCCTGATACAAACTAACATCTCCTCTAGGAGAAATATCTTGTGTTAGTTCCAGGTTTCCATGGAGGAATGTTTGATCACAACATTATAAGTGTGTTGACCTCATTTCATATTGTATTTATTACTTTTGATATTTACTTCAGACAGGTCACAAGTGATAGCTCTAAAGGAGCTATTGTGATGATTATTCGTGCTTTTGTTTTATCTACTATTATAAAAAGAGTATTATTCTTGCTTGTTGACCTTGTTTCAAGTCACAGGTGATAACCCTGAGGAAGCTATAGTGAAGGTTTTTGAAGGAAACATATTGTATGAGACATGAAGTAGACTATGTACATGACCATATACACTCATGTACCAAAGAAGATGAACAAAAAGTTATCTCTTGAGATTCAAAGTATCTCATATGAATATTGATTGAAATGAGCAGAAGGTTCCAAAGATGACCGAACATTAGAACGGGAAGAAAATATTGTTTGAAGCCTGACTTTGTCTTTCATATTTAGACTTGGTATTCAACACCAAGTATACTCTATAAGAGATAATGAAGTCCTTGTAGACTCAAAAGAATTCGGGGGTAATACTTATCTCAGAAAGGATCATATGAAGAGACAACTTAGAGGACTGGGAGATAGATGTCGTGAGAAGACTAGATCGTAGCTTCAGAAACTTATAGGAGATATGAAATCTTCTGGGAAGATTCCCTTGTTTCAGTAACAGAGAAGGAATCCAGTCAGAAAGACTAGGATATGGATTCTTCCGTGAGACTAGAAGAGAAGTCAATATTGACTTCCAAGATTGATCTATATAGATCAAGCATGTTGCATATGTTCAAAGCCTGATGTGTGTCCAGGGAATTCTCCCAGCAAGAGGGAGAAGACTATGATGAGACACGTATTGAATAAATAATTCCAATATTTATGAAGACAACCAGAACAACCATGATCATATATAGTATGAGATGTAGGGGGAGCAATCCCCATATTTAAATTTGAGTGGAAGTTGGTGCATTACATTAGTTGGGTCATGGAAACATGACTACAATAAAAGATAAGAGTTACCTCCATGAAAGAAGAAGAACTACCTTCAGTATCATATATTGAGCCACTCTCAGTTCCAGATGAAGTTGTTTCCATGATGGAGTAGAAGAGTTACTCCTTGATTTTGGTAGTCACAGTGAGAATGGAGCAACCATTCTCAACTTTAGAGTAGGTGCAGGTGCAGAGTCTCATTTCTAGAAGGAACAGTTGCATAGAGAGTAGAGGATATACTCCCAGACAATGAGACAAACAAGTGCTTTGCAGAAAGCACATAGAGCTAGCACATGATTGTGCAGATTGAGTTGCAACTGAGCAAGTGTACCAGATTGGTACAATGTAATGAGAAAAAATTATTTGAAGATTGAATATAGAAAGTCTCATGTCTTCCAGTTGAAGAAGGATTTGTATGTATTGAAGAAAGCTCCTAGATCTTGATATGGCAGAATTTACAGTTTTCTGAAGAGCTTGGGATTTACCAAGAGTAAAGTTGATTCTAACCTTTATCTCAAGGTTATGAATGATGAGACAATGATGTTACTACTATATGTAGATGATGCATTCTTGACAATATGAATAAAATATCATCATGGATTGCAGAAGAAGCTCGCCACAGAGTTTGATGGAAGACCTAAATTCATTATCTCTTAGGTCTTGAAGTTTGGTAGAGCATGGAGAAGATATTACTTAACCAAGGGAAGTATGCAGTTAAAATTGAAAAGGGTTGACATGTTGAAATGCAAATCCATGTATACACCCATGGAAACGAAGTTGAAGTTCCTGGTATATACCTTGTCAGAATTGGTTGATGCTACTCTGTTCAGACAAATTATTGGTTCAGTGATGTATCTGACGAATACCAGGCTAGATATATGTTTTTCCTTGAGTCAATATCCGGTAGAACCTAGACGTGTTCACATTGTTTCTGCAAAACATATGATGAGATACCTTAAGGGTATGTTGGATTTTGGTCTCTATTATACTAGAGATCATGACTTCAGAATGAGTGGTTACACCAATTCAGATTGAACTGGAAGTGTTTCTGATAGAAAGAGAACTTCAGGATGTTGTTTCAGTTTGAGTTCAGCCATGATCTCATGGTAGAGTAGGAAGCAATTAAACATTGCTCCAAGCATGACAGAATCATAATACATTGTTGCATGTTCCTCTAATTGTGAAGCCATATGGATTTAGATTTTTTTGACCGATCTATTTGATCTGGAGATGGAAGCCACCATGATCCTATGTGATAACCAGAGTTGTATGGATATGATGTGTTCTATAATGAKTCATAGAACATAGAGATATGATATCACTTCATTCGTGATATGTTGCAGAGAGGAGCCATAAAGCTCCAATATGTTAGCATAGATTAACATGTTGTTGATGTGTTGACCAAGCCTCTGTCTGGTGTAAAGTTTGAGCACTTTCAAGATAAGATTGGTATAGTCCGAAAAGACCTCCCTCGAAAGGGGGAGTAGTGTTGATGTGCCAGCTTAATTGTTGTGTTGATGTACCAACTTAATTGTTGTGATGATGTGCTAGCTTAATTGTTGTGATGATGCTCCATATTAATTATTGTGATGATGTGCTAGCTTAATTATTGTGATGCTTGTTGATGACATACCAACCTCATGTTGTGATGATGTGCTAGCTTAATTGTTGTGATGATGTGATGGTGTGCCAACTTAATTGTTGTGATTCCAACCTCGTGTTGATGACACGCCAGCCTCGTGTTGTGATGATGTGCTAGCCTCATGCTGTGATGCCAGCTTCGTGTTGATGATATTGTGTAGCCAACCTTTGTGTTGTGATATTGTTGTTTTTGATGTTGTATCAGCCTTGTGTTGTTATTGATGATGATGATGTATTAGTGTTATACTAATCCATGTTGATGCAGTTGATGATGATGCCACTTCAACTTCTTGCTGAAGTTGATGATGATGATGCCACTTCAACTTATTGTTGAAGATGATGATGATGTCACTTCAGCTTCTTGCTGAAGTTGATTATGATGATGCCACTTCAGCTTCTTGTTGAAGATGATGATGATGATGCCACTTCAGCATCTTGTTGATGATGATGATGATGATGCCACTTCAACTTCTTGCTGAAGATGATGATGATGATGTTATTTCAGCTTCAATGTTGAAGATGGTGATGCTACTCCAGCTCCATGATGTGAATGATGATGATGAGAAAAAATTCTGATGATTTATAGATACGTCAGTCAGTGTTCCAAGATGGTGTTGATGATGCTTCCCTCTCTCTCGCCTTATGCTCTTGTAGAATACCCTTGTTGTTAAGGGGGAGTGTTGAAATATTGTAACTGCAAAGAGTATTCTATTTATTATTGATGCATTATTCATTAGATCAATCCACTTTTGTGGATTGATCATGTCGGGTATTGTAAATGACCAAATCCCTCTTTGTGGATTGGTCAAACCCTAATTGTAATAGACTAAATAAGAATTTGGCCCCAGAATATATAAAAGTGGTTATAACCACCTAGAATGAGAAGTCGGCCCTACTAGTGAAAAGACACCTCAGTTCAGTGCCTTCCAGATTGTATAAATAAGAGAGACTAGCACTTCATTTGTTCACTCACTCACTTGTTCATCAGAGCGCAAGTTTGGAGCTACAGTTGGAGAAGAAGGAAGAGAGAGAGAGGCACATTCTTGGGAGAGGACTTTCTGTATTGTTTGAGTTATCTCTTGGCATTGTATTGGCTATCTATATTAAGGAAGCTTTTGCTGGGTTTTCTCCCCCATGATGGTTTCTAAAGATAAATGATGTGTCTCTTGTGATTGTGTATTTCTCAGTGATCCTATCTATACTATGGTTATCTAGTAATTTGAAAAGAAACCTAATAATAGCTTAAACCTTAACAAGTTCTTGGGAAACAACACTATCTCCACAAAAGAGAATTAGATTTCTTTTTCGAATGCATGTCATAACATTAGTGTGAATGACAATGATACATGTATGCATTTATTTGTGAATTCTCTATAAGGAAGATTCGTGGTTGACTTCTTTGACTTGCCTCTGAAAATCTTCTCCACCTGGGAGGAGTTGGTCTATTGGTTCAAGTCCATTTTTGGACAACCCAAGAGTCCATCCGATCGGTTTAAGGAGTATAATAAAATTACATATAAAAAATATGAAACCATTAAGGATTTCAATCTTTGCTTCACCAAATTATATAATCAAATCCCTGAATTGATTAGACCTGAAAATCAAGCCTCATTCATGCATTACTACAATTCCTTACCCTCTTGTTATCATCACATATTGGAAGAGAAAGCCATAGATAATATCAAATCTTCCCTTCAAACTTGTTTGGAGTATGAAGAGCAGCTAGACAGAACTGATCTTCCTAAGGAGGACTATGCCAAGCAAACTAATATGTCTATTGTTTTGCAGCTTATGCAAGACATTAAAAATCACATGATCTCTTTTGAAAGGAAGGGAATCTCTTCTACTTCCACCATCAAGGCTTCTACTAAAAATTTCGTGAGAAATAATTTTCAAACAAAGGCCATAATACCCAGAGCGTGGTGTAACTTCTGCAAAGAACATCATGATAAAAGAACTTGTGAAATCAAGAAAAATGCGAGGGATTGAATCTTTGGCAAGAAACCAGATACTACCATTTTTGCCTTATATTTTTCCCCACGGGATGACGTTATGGTAGTTAATACCAGAAATAAATTATATGACAATAAGGAAAAAGTTGATTCTTCCAAGACTACTTATGTGCCTAGCACATCCACTCAAAATATAGGCTCACAAGTTGCTCACCATTCTATCGGTCATCAAGTCACTGCTCCTTCTTCAAAATATAAAATTTTAAATCAGTTGGCTAAAATAAAAGTTGATGCTACTCTTTTGGATATGGTAATTGTACCAGAACAACAACAACATCTTAGAGATTTCATGGAAGGTAAAACTTACAACATAGCCAATCTGATGGAAGATTATGATGAAGAGAAGTCTCATGTAAATACGATAGGTGTAAATAACTTTAGAATATATGTAAATTACCCGCCTTTCTACATTTATGTAAATATTTTAGAGAGAATATCCCATTGTTGCCTCATTGATGGTGGCTCAGGCCCAAGTGTCATGTCAAAGATCATTATGGAAGAGYTGGGCCTCTCTTATACAAACAAAAATGCGAGAAGCATGCTCTCCTATAATAATCAACAACAATCCATGATTGGTGAGATCAAATATGTAACTTTAGTACTTTGCACACATCTAAAGACATGCATCACCCTTAACATTCAAGTTATCGACATGCTTGTCAACAACTACTTAATTATTTTGGGAAGAGATTCGCAAACCCTAACAGGTGGCTACTTGTATTTATATGGGTCACATATATCTATCCCTAAGGATGGAAAGAACATCATTGTTCTCAGAGAATATTGTATCTCACATTACATTGAGAAATTTCTTCAACTAAATGTCAAATATATTGAGGAGAGCCTGGGTGTTTACTCTATTTTCACAGAAGAAGACGACATGCCACATGAACAATTTGACTATGATGACGAAATGTGGCATATGCACTTTGATGGTTCATGCTCCAGTGAAGGAAATGGAGTTGGTATTATCCTTTACTCACATGTAGGAAAAAATTACAACTTCTCCTTTAGGTTAGAATTCTCTCGCACCAACAACATTTTCGAGTTTGAAGCCCTAATATTAGGTATCGAGAATGCTTATAATCTGGGTTGTGGTCATCTTACCATATTTGGTGATTCTAAGCTTGTGGTTGATCTTGTTATAAAAATTTATAATCCCAATAACAAGTTGATGAAAAGGTAGACTCAGGTCGTTTGGGCCTTGATTTCAAATATGTTATCTTTCAACATCACTCACATAAAAAGGGAGCTTAATAGAATGGATGACAAGTTGGTAGTTTTTGCTTCTTCTCCTACTCGATAACTATTACTGCAACGACCTGATTGCACATTTATGTCTCTATATCGTCCACATATACTTGACAATGATGAATCATGGCAGGTTTTCAAAAATGATGAGGATATATGTGCTTTCTTACAGAATGAACCTCTTAAGCCTAAGGAAGTGATTTCTATTGAAGATGATAAGTTTCTGAAGGGCTTGACTCCTCTTGAGAGTTCACTTTCAATGAGTGATGTTGGTAAAAAGGAAATTGTTGTAGAAGAGGAGTCGAAAAGGAAATTCAGAGACATTGTCTCCATGAACATTAGAACCTCATATGATCCCAAGATTCTTAAAATAGGAGCCCAGTGTTCACAAGAAGAAAAAATAAATTCATGGACTCATTCTATGAGTTCAAAGACGTCTTTACTTGGTCGTATGAGGATCTGCGTGGTTTTGATCCCAATGTCATCCAATACACCATTCCTATCAAGGAAGGGGTGAAACCAGTAAGGTAGAGACAAAGGCCTGTAAACCCTAGCCTTGAAGCTATTATCAAAAAGAAAGTTGAAAATTTACTAAAATCTCAAATCATCTTTCCAGTAAAGTATTCTAAATGTGTCTTAAATATGGTTCCTGTACGGAAGAAAACTAGTGATATCGAGACATGTGTTGACTTTCGTGCTTTAAACAGACCTAGTGTTAAAGATAAATTTCCACTTTCTAACATGGAGATGATCCCGCAACAGGTAGTCGAGTCTCAAATAATGTCCCTACTAGACAATTTTTCTGGGTATAATMAAATTAGAGTCAAGAGGGATGATGAATACAAAACCACATTCACCCCCAGATGTGGCACATTTACCTACAAACACGTTCCTTTTGGCTTGTCTAACGCATGTGCCACATTCCATAGATCTATGCAGATAACTTTCGATGATTTGATCAGTAAGATAATTTAGGTTTATCTTGATGACTTAACTGTTTATTCTAAAAAACAATTAGATCATTTTGTTCATCTTAGGAAAGTCTTTCTATGTTGCAGAAAATTTGATATGTCATTGAATCCTTCTAAGTCTATTTTCAAAGTTACTCAAGGCAAACTCCTTGGTCATATTTTTTCTGATTGTGGTATTAGTATTGATCCTGAGAGAGTTGCCACGATTATGAACCTCCCTGTTCCTACCTCTAAGAAAGGTGTTCAAGCTTTCATGGGCACCATTAACTTTGTTAGGAGTTTTGTTCCTGACTTCTCTATGATGGTTAAACCCATTAATAATTTGTTGAAGCAAGATAGAGCCTTCTCTTGGACTGATGAGGTAGAAAAGGATTTTATAGGAATCAAGAAGGTAATCAATTCTGCACCAGTTTTAGTTAAGACTGATTTTAATAAAGACTTCATCATCTATACCAATTCCACAGAAGAGGCAATTTCTACCATCCATCTACAAACTGATGACCAAAATCAGGAAAATCCTATAACCTATATGAGTCAAAATTTATCAGATGATGACATGAAGTATACTCTAATTGAAAAAAACACTTTTTCCTTGGTAAAAGCTATAGGAAAGTTCAGGCATTTCATTTTTGGCAAGCAAACACAAGTAAGAGTCCCTTTGCTTGCAGTCAAGTTTTTGCTTACATAGATTTATCTTTCAGGAAAACTTGCTCATTGGCTTGCCAAGATTCAAGAACATGATTTAACGATCAACACAACCAAAACTATTAAGGGACGTGATCTATCTCTTCACTTGGCTCAACACTCTGAACCAGGTGATTCTCTTGCGGAAGACAAGAATTCTTTGTCGACACTATTTTACTTGGAAACTCTTGATATTAATTTGGTTGATCATCCTTGGTACAAGGATATCATCTATTATATTTTGCATCAGAATTTCCCAAGTCTTTTCGATTCGCATCAACGTAGAAGGTTGTGCTTGATAGCCCCAAAGTACCTCATCCTAGGAAACATCTTTTATCATAGATCTGTCGATGGGCTACTACTAAGATGCATTGATGATAACGTAGCCCAATAAATATTAAATGAATTTAATGGATCCGTAGATTCTAACCTCCATATTTGTGGCCATTTCACGGCAAAGGCTACTGCTTTCAAGATCAACAGGGTTGATTATTTTTTTCCCTTTATGTTTCAAGATTCTTTCAAGTTCGTTCGATTTTTTGAAAAATGTCAAAAGTTTTCTGTTAGGGAACAATTTTCAGCTATGCCTTTACAACTAGTTTTTCATGATTTCCCTTTGGCTAAATGGGGATTAGACTTCATCGGCCCTAAAAACCCTCCATCTTCTGGGGGACTTGTATATATATTGACGACAATAGATTACTTTACCAAGTGGATTGAAGTTGTCCCTCTTAAAAATGCACAGGCTGAGTAGGTGATCAACTTCTTAGAATCTAATATCTTCGCATACTTTGGCCTTCCGCTCAAAATAATATCAAATAATAGATCAATGTTTATTTATGCAAAGTTTGCTCAGTTTTTGAGTGAATTTGGAGTCAAGCACTTCAACTCATCCACCTATTCTTCTCAGGGAAATGGGGAAGTCAAGTCAACCAAAAAAAAACTGGTCAAGATCCTAAAAAGGATTATTGATGATGGTATATTATTCTCACATAAGCACTGTGGGATGATCGCACAACCGCCAAAAATAGCACCAGACATACCCTTTTCTCACTCTTATATGTTAAGGAAGTTGTAATGCATGTTGAACTTCAACTTACTTCCCTTCATTTAGAAATGCAGGATGAGGAGTTAAATTCCAGTAATATTTCCAAGAGAATGAATGCTCTGTTGGATTTAGAAGAACAAAGAAACCATGCATTGGAAAATCTTAAGAAAAGGCAGCAGATAATCAAGAAGTACTTCGATAAGCATACCAAATCTGTCAAGTTTAAGGTCAATGACAAAGTCCTGATTTGGGACTTTGCACATGCTGATAAAGGAAAGCATTATAAATTCCAAAAGCTCTGTCTAGGTCCATACAAGATCGCTATAGTAGTTAGAAATAATACTTACATGTTAAAATACATCGAAGAGAAGTTATTTTCTTTCACAACTAATGGATCACATTTGAAACATTATGTTGAGCTTAGCTAACTATTACATTTTTTGAATCAATGTTTCATGTAAATATCAATTTAGGTTGTATAGTTGTTTTATTTTTTTGCATTTTATTTTCTTAAGTAATGTTTCTTCACTTTCCAATCTTTCTTGAGGTTTAATTTTCAATTTGACTATAGCTTTATTGCTCTGCCCTTGATTTTGTTGGAATTTTGTTTCAACTTGATTTGGATAAGTCATGTACAACCACAATTTTTCCTTTTGTTTGCAAAAGTATGCTAAAGTACTAATAAGTAGTCAGAAGTCCCCTCCATGTGGCATCCTCCACTAGAAGTCCCCTCCATCTAACCAAGAACTCCCTGATGACTCTGCTCCTCAATATGTGCTCTCTCTTCTCTAGCACCTCCTCCAGCACTAGCTCTAGCTGACCCTCCTTATCCAAAGGTGGAAACTCCTCTAAAATGATAACATGTTGTCCCAGTGCCTTTTTAAGTAAAGAAACATGGAACGCGTTGTGAATCTTGCTACCCTCCAGCAACTCTAACTCATAGGCCACTTTTCCTACCTTCCTGTTGACTCTGTATTGTCCATAACACTTAGGCTTCAGTTTCTCTGCCTCGCTTCTTTTCAAGGAATGTTGTCTGTACGACTTTAATCGTAGAAAAACCAAGTCCCATACCTCGAAACTGCACTCTATTGTCTTCTTGTATGGATAGATCTTTTGTTGGTTCTGAATTGCCTGTAAGTTCTCCTTTACTTCCTATAGAATCCTCTGACTCTCCTCAACCCAATATTTTTCCCTCGAGACCCTGCTATCCTCAATCACAATCTCCACAAAGGAGGGTACATCATATCCATGCAATACTCTAATCGAAGACATCCTGATAGACATGTGGTAAGTTGTGTGTTGAGGAAAAGATATGAAATGATCTTACTCAAGCATTTTAAGATCCTACTTGGCTAAATCAAGATAGACAGAAATATCACCCTATGTTTCTAGCCATCAAAAATTATTTCTTAATCCACAAGTATTGGTTACAGGTGCTTGGGCTGATTTTTTTTATAAATGACAGTGTGCTGAAAAATTCAATATTTATGTAATTTTATGAATATACCAGATGCAGAAATAAATGTAGAGACATAAGTAAAAACTCCAAGTCAATAATCAACACAGATGAGACATAAATCAATCGTTTATTCCATTCCAAATTATCAAAAGACTCGTTCTCTTTACAAAATTCCCTGAGGAAGTTTGGACCAAAGTCAAACTTAGATGTTCCTAATGAAAACCATACAAAAGGACTTCTGACACAAAATAAAAAACTGAACTTTAAAAGTTGGATCAACTTTCCACAGATTGTTTCCCACTCGACTTTGCACAATAGCCTTTATCAGTCATGAAATTTAATTCACAAACATACAATTCTACACAGACTATCAAATATAGATCAACACCTCTGAAAAACAAGTGTCTGAATGATGTAATTCAACCATGAATCTTGCTATCTACAATTTCACCATTTTATCATAAAATAGAATTAAGCTTTCAATGAATTAAAGAATGAATGAAAACTGAATTATCTCAATAAAACTCAAAGAGCGGACCTTAGTATGCTTTCTCCTTCTATTCTCCTCTTGTTCCTCCTTTTCCTTTTTCCTTTAAGCAATCAAAATTAGTTGACATAGTTAAACTACCTCTTTAGTTAAGTTAACTAAAACTCAACCAACTTTTTAGTTAAGAGAGAAAAGTAATAAAATCATAATAAGGGTTTTTAATAAATAATAACTAGTAGGTGGGACCCCTTGTGACTCCCTTTAATTCTTTAAAAATCATAACACAACTAGTTAATCAATCAAAGACATCCCTCCTTGTGGCTCCCATCGTCACTCTCATAATTTGATAATTTATATCGATGATAATTGAAATTATATCCAAAAATATATTATCCATATATCCAAGAAATAGTGTGTTGTCCAAAATTTTAGAAGTCAATTATTCTCAACAATCAATAAATAAAAACACTTAAAACCCATATTTTCCATTCTGGAAGGAAATATTCCCCTTGTTTTTGTTATGACCCTTTGATTTCTCTGAATTTTCTTTAGTTTGTGTGGAGCCTTTAGGCCTAATCTCACTGATAACATGAGAGAAATCATCTCTCAAATGAATGTGGGATGACATGGATTTTCCAGAGTCATTTGAGGGAGAGGATGGGGCAACAACGAATTTTCCTTTGTCAGGAGCATGGTGGGCCTCAGTTTTTAACCTTTTGATTGCATGGGAAGGTAGTACTGGTGAGTGGGTAGGGGCATCTTGGAAAATTTGAATAACAAGTGGAGGAGCAGGTAGAGACAAGTTAGGCCAGCCACGATGTTGGGAGACTATCGGATGGACAATATCTTGCCATCTGTCATTTTCAAGGACTTTAGGTTGTAATGAGACATGAGGAGGTACTGGGATACCAGGGATATGTGGGGTTTGGAAGGGAGGCCTTTCTGGTCTAGATAGGACCACTCCTTGTCCAATCTAGTTAAAAAATCCAGCTTGAAATAGTTGGCTCAACTCTTGCGAGTCTGCATCAAAATGCATAGAAAACCTTGGCCTTCTAGGGCCCCTGTTCCAATTTCCTCTTCCTTTGTTACCCCAGTCATGGCTACCTCTACTGAAAAAGATTATTCATGTATGCATTATCGATTAGCAACTCATTTCTTCAACAACCATACATGACACCTCTTTAAATATGAACAAAGTTTGTGTCATCAATACATCAGACTCATGCAATCCAATCCATACAAATCGTTTAATACATGTCAATGAGTAGGGGGTGAATAAGGGTTCTGGGATATGTGATGGATTGTATTGAGAGAAAAGTGTTAAAATGAAGGGGGGTAGATCATGATTACTGCTCAAAAAATCATCAAACAATCAAATGTATCGTAAATCAAAAGAATATATCACTATAACTCATCTTGGTTCCATCCTTTAACTGTTATAATATAGAGTTTAAATTAACTATAATTTAATTTTAAGAAAAGGGAGTGGATGGTGAATATGGGAAGGCAATGGGACTTGTAAAGTGCGAAAAAGTGAGAGAATGGTAGGGAAAAAAATGAATATTGTTCATAAAACAAATAAAGTAATCCATAAAAATAACTCTGTATTCAATATAAAAGATATCGATACCAATTAAACAATTACCGTGTGTCAAAACAGTTCACTGTCCCACATTCAATTTCTTCAAAACTTCTTAATTAGCATAGTCTGTAATCATACTCATAATCACTATGAATTTTAATAGTCCTGTTAAGATAATACTTGGTCTCTTTCATTTCCTTTCCTTTCATTTAAAACAAAATCAAAAGAAACACACAACCACATTGCTCCATCTCTATCCATCATATATCACTGTTGAGCTAGATATATACCATATATTCCAACAATTAGTTGTCAACCCGGGAAGGTAAACTTTGAGAAACCAGTACAATATGTACAAGAATGGAGTCAAACTTATCTTGCTCATAGAAATCTCAAATCTTCACACCTCTATCTAATTCATAATGAAAATTCTCCTATTAATGAAATTCTTGGAAACAATCTATTTGAAGTAGCCTAA
>SNQJ01S0137544.1:0-25415 GCA_010110895.2 Picea sitchensis | reverse complement strand
ATATATACCACTATTATACATTTAATAATTTAAATGGAAATCTCATTGTCACGCAATTGTTGTTTATATTTAATTTTTTTTAATCAAACTTTTATTTTGAGAGCCAACTATTAGAGATTGGTTTTTCATTTAAAATTAGATTTAATAATATTTTTGTTAAAGATTTAAATATTTGGTAATAATTAATTATATGTTTTTAAAGATGATTTTGAAATAGATATTTTTTTGGTAATTCAAATTTTTTCCTTCTTTTTGTTGAAACAAAGAGGCACTCAGAGTAATTAATTCATATATAATTGTTCTTTGAGGAAAAAAATATTACGTAAATTTGTTTGCATGTTAAATGAAATTGAATATAAAATATGGTACATGCATTGTTCTCTACTTTCAATACATAAATGAATTTTTTGAAGCTTAAGGTAGATTAAATATGCAAGTTGGCCACACTTTCAAAGAGAGTGTGCACATGTAAGAGTAGCTAGTTAGTAGGAAAGCCAAATCGTTGTTGGTTCTTTGTGTAGAGCCCATAAGATTCATGAAACAATGTATAACCACTAGGATGAGAACCAATCTATAGTTCTCAAGACAACATGCAAGATTAATGGTGTATGTTTTTTATTATTAATAGAACAGGAGCAACAAAAAGTTTTATTTCATATAGTGCATTATCTAGATGTGGGATGATTGCAAGTAGTCAAGAAAATTTCAACTTGTTTGAAATGGTTTCTGGTATTAAACAAGGGGTAGGGTAGCTAGTTAAGAACTGTGAGGTTGATCTTAGTGTATGTGTTATCCAATTATCATTGTACACTACGACTTTGGGACCCTATGATATGATAATAGGTATGGATTGGTTAGAATCCCATGAGGTAGTGTTAGATTGTAAGGGTAATATGTTTTATTTTATAGATGAGTCGAGGCTCAAAATAATTCTAGTGGGGACTGAGAGAAGAGTTCCTTTGAGTTTTATTTCAATGTTGTAACAAAATAAATCTCTTAGAAAGGGTTGTGAGTTGTATGTTATTATAGCTATGAACAAGAAGGATGATACAATGAATGTGCTTCAAGATCTTATGTTATTGGAATTTTATGACGTGTTTCTAGAAGAGTTACCAGAAATACTTCCTAAGTAGGAGTTGATGTTCATGATTGAAATCAAACCAAGAATTGAGCCTATTTCAAAGGATCCTTATTGGATGACAACCCCAGAATTGTGAGAGTTGAAAATGCAACTCCAAGAATTATTAATCTTGGGATTTATTCTTCCTAGCATATCCTTGAAGGGAGTGTCAATGGTCTTAATGATAAAAAAGAAAGATGTATCGTGGAGTCTTTCTATCAACCATCAATAGTTCAAGGAATAAACCACAAGGAACCAATATCCATTTCCCATTATTAATGATTTGTTTGATCAAATGAAATGGGGAACTATATTTTCTAATATTGAATTGAGATCATGACATCATTAGTTGAGAATTAGGGAAGAGGACATCCCTAAGACATCGTTTAAGACGAGTTTTGGTCATTTTGTGTTGCAGTAGTGCCATTTGGGTTGATATATGTGCGAGATATGTTTATGAGTCTTATGAACGAGGTGTTTTGACAATACCTTGATACGTTTGTGCAAGTGTTTTTGGATGATATTTGGATATATTCAAGAACATCAGAGGAGCACAAAGAGCATTTAAGGCTAGTATTGCAGTGCTTTAGAGAGCATAAATTGTATGCTAAACTCTCTAAGTGTTCATTATTTTAATCAAAGATTCATTATAGGCTATTATGGATTGGTTGATGTGGCAATGCCTATGAATGTACATGAAGTACATAGGTTTATGAGCTTGGTTGGGTATTATAGGAGGTTTTGTGGAAGGATTTTCAAAAATTGCAAATCCTATCACACAGTTGCAAGAGAAAGATAAGAAATTTGTATGGATGGAGAAATGTGAGCAAGCATTCAACAAGATTAAAAAATTGTTGACAACAACTCCCATACTAAAGGTATTAGACATGGATAGGGATTTTCTGGTGTGTATTGATGCTTTGAAAGAAGTAATGGGAAAAGTACTAATGCAAAATGGTAGGGTGATTCCCTATGTTTCAATAAAGCTTAGACCACATGAAGAGAGTTATGTAATGCGTGACTTATAACTTGATATAGGAGTGCATGTGTTGATACTTTGGAGGAAATATTTAGCAAGAAGAAAGTTTGAATTGAAGTTGGACTTACAAAAAGTAACCTAAATGCTAGATAGAAAAGATGGTCAGAATTGTTAAGTGAGTATGATTTCAGCATATCATACATTAAAGTAACATTAGACAAGGTTGTAGATGCCTTGAGTAGAAGACCTTGGATATTCTCGATTTTACCTTTAAGCATGAATCTTAGAGAAATGATACTAAAATTACAAGAATGTGATGAATGGTATGTAAAAGTAAAATTAGAAATTGAAAATGGGGTAGTAAATATTCTCAAGAATGAGGGATATACCTTGGATAATGATGGACTATTGACATTTCATAGAAGGATTTACATACCTTTGAATGAAAAAATTCATAACTTGATACTTTTGGAAGCACATAAAGCAATATATATGGCTCACCTAGGAGTGAAGAAGATGCATGCAAATTTGAAACCACTATTCTTTTGGAAAGGAATGAAGAAATACACAATAGACTACATGGCTAGATTCTTGGAATGCCAACAAGTGAAGGTTGAGCATTGACACCCAACATGATTATTATAGTTGCATGCAATAAAGAAATTGAAATGAGAAGTGATTTTGATGGAATTCATAGTGGGATCTCCTATGGTTTTGATAAGATGTGATTCAATCTTGGAAATAGAGGATACTTTGACCAAGAGTGCACCTTTGATTCCAATAAAGGATACTTGTCAAGAACTAAAAATAGAAAGATTTTTTGTAAATGAGATAGTGAGATTGCATGGAATTCTAAAGAAGATCATTTCTGATAGAGAATCAATATTTACATGATGGTTTTGGACCAGTTTCCAAGAGGCCTTGGGAGCATAACTTAATTTTAACATGGCATATAATCCTGTGACATATGGACAAACAAAAAGAGTGAATCAAGTGTTGGAAGATATGTTGCATATGTATGTAATGGAACAATAGAGTCAATGGGAAGAGTATTTAACTCTTGTCAAATTTGCATATAATAAAAATTATTAGAGGTTGATAAATATGCCACCTTTTGATTTTTTGTATGGTAGACCCTACAAAACTCCTCTTAGTTGGGATAGAATTGAATACATAGTTCTAATTTGAGTTGAAATAATTCAAGAAATAGAAGATATACGAAAACAATCTGGGAGAGATTGAAAGAAGCTCAAAATAGATAGAAAAAACTATATGGATACACATAGAACTGGTAGAAGTTACAAAAAATGGAACACATTGTTTGTGTGAGTTAAAGTGCAAAAGAGTTTTATTAAATTTGGAAAGGGACCCAAATTTTCTCCATATTATGTGGGACCATTTTAGATTACCAAAGGCTGGGATCAATTGATTACCATCTTACATTGCTATCATCTTTAGATCTCATGCATGATGTTTTTCATGTTTCTGTTTTGCACCATTATCTTTTAGATCCTTCTCATGCTATTGATTTGATTAATTGACAAGTGTCAGATGAGCGGGCCTTGAAGGTTGAATAGATCCACATACTAGATTGGAAAAATCAACAACTTCGACATCATTTGGTAAACTAGGTAAAATTCCAATCGGGTAGTTATCGACCCAATTCAACAACTTGGGAGGAAGCAACTAAGATGCATACAAAATGTTCTTATTTTTTTTTCCAGAACTTTGGGATGGAGTTTCCTAAAGAGTAGTGCCCTCTTTTTATTTGACTTTATTAACTAATGTGTTGTTATTATGTGAAGGCATTTTGATTACAAGAATGCCCTATTTGGTTGACACACACTCTTTTGGATGATGTTATATAGAATTTTAATTTGATTTGGTTTGATCATTGTTTGACGTTTCTCTCTCTCTCTCTCTCTCTCTCTCTCACACACACACACACACACACACACACACACACACACATGAATTATGTTTGATATCCTTGCAACGATAGGAGATGATTGGATTGTGCGATATGATGTGATGACTTATTGTGGCCTATGAGTAGGTTGAGTTGTATCTTGTTATTGATGTGTGTGTCTCTAAAGAGAAATATAAGTAATATAAAATTTTGGTGATTAGTGATGCCATGAGATATTGAAAATTAATACATGTTTGTATGATGTAAATTACTATATTATGTTATGCTATTGATAATTTCTCAAGTGTGATAGGAGGAACCGCATGTGTATGCCAAGTCTTGATTGAGTCAAGATATGTGGACCCAAGATGGGGTTGAGATATTGATTATTTCCATGTGTATATTGTTTCTTATTGTTTATTCATGATTATTGGGCCATGCTATTTGATATGTTTGTCTATAGATGTGAAAAAAGATAGGAATAATATTTTCCAATTAAGCTTATGCATGGGTAAAGGGTTGTATGAAAAGTTTTGAAATGGGCATGCTAATTAGTAACTTGAAAATTTTTGAAATTTTGTAAAATCTTGCTCTTGCGTGCGCTGAGCGGACTTATTCTTTGAGGACACTTGCGTGCAAGTGATCTGGGTTATTATACTATTGGTTGTTTTGATTATGATTATGAGATATTGTGGATTTGATTATATGTTATTTTGTTGTATTTACATAGACAGGTGTTATTGACTGGGTTCTCCTAAGTGTGCAGGACTCTGGACATTGAGGATGCAGAGGCATCAATGAAACCTCTTGGACTCTGGATCGAGTCAGGCAGTGGACTGTTAGGGTTTGAATGTTGTTGATGTGACATATGTACATATGATTAGATGTTATGATGATTGATTATTATTGCTGAAATGATTCGTTGATGGATGCAGGCTGATGATAGATTGTCGACCAGACTCACATTTTGGAGTAGAGGGGTCACGCATGACAACCAGAGACATTGAGGGAGAGGTGTGGCAGCAGCCCTACCATAGCCAACTAGCACTCCCGCCGTGGCTTGAATTGTAGGTTAACAATTACCTAGTTCGATAATAACCACGATTCTGTGAGGGAAGACTGTGAAAGTCACTCATGTTGATTCAAAGGTGCACGCAAAAAGGCAGGGGAATTATTCCTGAGACACCCTTAGTCTCCCACAAGATCAACTGGTGGAGTATTGACTCCAGGGGTTTGACGTCTACCAAATTCAGTCAAGAGGTGAGTGGCACCCTTGGAGCACGTAGTGCGTCTTGAAGGGCACATCGCACAAAGAAAACAGAAAGAGGCGAGTGGCACCCTTGAAGCACGTAGTGCATCTTGAAGGGAACATCGCGCAAAGAAAACAGAAGGAGGGGAGTGGCACCCTTGGAGCATGTAGTGCATCCTGAAGGGCACGTCGTGATTTTAACTAATAAGTTGTTAAACCTAGTGCCTAGAACAATATCCTCCTTAGGACCTCATCGGCCTTAAAATAGATGATGGTATGAGTAAATATTAATAACTAAAAGTTCCTTAAACATTTTTTCCCAACCTAGTGAAATTAAAACCTAGGTATAAGTAGAACATGTGGATAAAGAAAAACTAATTAAAACATGTAACAAGAAGGGGGGTAAGAAATTCAAACTTAATTATTAAAGTAAGAAAATTATAATGGAGGATTAAATTTATTAAAAGGGTAAATGGTTGTTTTTATCTACACTTGCTAAATTGATTTTAGTTAAAAAATAAAAAAGGGTAAATGGTTGTTTTTATCTACACTTGCTAAATTGATTTTTTTAGTTAAAAAGGAAAAAGGGAGAAACTTAAAAGAAAAAAGGAAACTTAAAGAAAAAGGGAAACTCAAAGAAAAGGGGAAACTTAAAGAAAAAGATGAATGTCTAACTTAGTAAGGAATCTTTCCTTTGGAACCTTCTATTTATGAACTCAACTAGGAATTAAGTAAGGCATAAGTCATTTAAGAATTGTAAAGGAATTTTGGGACACCAAGGAATTTTTTTAGGAATGCTTTTAGGTGGATGAGGGAAATAGGAATATTTAATTAGTTAATAAAATTGTTTTTCGGGTGCAACTAGGGGATCGAGCGACATGTCTATGGGGGAGGTTTTTCGAAATTAATGAAATGAAGAAGGAATCTAATGAGGGTTTTGGGAAACTAATGACTAATAAAAATCTATAAAAAGGATGGCGGAGGAAGAGTGTGGAACACATCTAGCTTGTGTAACATTATGTTGCTTAAATTTCATCTTAACTGAACTTTCTCTTGTGGGAGTTGGGATACCCAACTCAGGTAACAAGTGGTAGCTCAACCTTGCGAGGTGAGCTGGGTGCTATCATTCTCTGGCATTGTGTGTGTGGCCCCTTTGTGGCTTAGGGGGCTTAGGGGGAAGAAGAGTACCCCTAGCATTGGCTGGGAGGTATTAGTGAGGTCACATCGATTGGAAAGTGGGGGCTGGACGGAGCGCGCGAGACAATGAATTTAGAGCATTCGAATTTGTCTTGATTGTTCTTTTATTTCATTACGTGCTTCTCCATGAACAAGATATGGATGCAGTTTTTTTTTTATCCTCTCTTCCTTGATCCTTTAAGTTATTAATCTGTTCTTGAGGAGTCGGCCAGAAGCCAAATTCACTATCTTTCACTTCGGTGTTTGAGTATTTAGATTCAAATGCCCTACTCTCCTGTGCATGGATAATAACTGTAGGATCCTTTCTCTGCCCTGTGAGGAGTTCTCTCCTGACCATTTATCTCCCTCCTTAGCCTCTGCAATTATTGTGTTTCTTCTCTGCAACTTTGTGCTTCCAATCGAGGATTGGGGTGTCACTTCCTGTTGTCTAAATCATTTTATTTTCAACATTTTTTGTTGTCTACCCAACAAGTTCACTTCTAGGAACAACAAGATCAGCCTTCAAATTCTCTACGTTTATTTTTTACCATACTCTGCGAATATTTTCAGTTTATAGCCCAGCGAATTCACTTCTAGGAGAAGCGAAACCACCCCTCAAGGCTCAGAGTTATTGCTCTCTGCATTTCTAACTTCTCCCAACGAATAGCATTAATAATCTATGCATTTTGCTCCATGATTTGTGCAGGACTCTCTTCGTTTTTTATTGAATCATCCCTGAATGATTAACCTCTTCGTTTTCCTTGTGAATGAATATCTCTGCGTTTTTTATTGATTCATTTATGAATGATTAACCTCTGTGTTTTCCTTGTGAATGAATATCTCTGCGTTTTTGATTGATTCATTTTTGAATGATTAATCTCTGCGGTTTATAGAGGCCTTTTGTTCTGTGTTTGTAGACCCCTCTCTCTGTGCCTAGCCCACCATTTACTTAAGCTTCATTTCCTTCCAATAATTGTATCTATTATGAAAATATAAAATATGAGAACTACGTTGAAATTATTTTGGTCAATACTCACTCAAAGAGAGTTCACCCATCTTGTTTTACGGTCTATCCTTAGTGAAAGACTTATGCCGAATATGCTTCTAGTTTCTGGATATATTCTTGGTTGCCTTTAGTTCCCGACGAGGCCACCACGATTTGAGAGTTGCCTCGATTCTTGCTGTAGTGAGATCTCATCTCTAGCGCCCCCTTCCTAGCTGCCAAACGATGGTTAAGTTTTGATGCCCATGCTTGTTGTTGTTCCTTGTGTTCTTTCTATTGTACCATCCATTTTTTTGCGTGAGAGATCCTGAATTATCCACCAGATTTCACTCATCCTCGGATCCTTATTTACACTGGGTAATGATTTAATTTTGTAGAGTTTTAAATTCCCTTTTAAATGAAATTACACAACTATTTAAGGGTAATTACCCACAGATGTTTACCCAACATCTTAATGAATGCCCAGAACATTAAATATTGAGCGGTCAGATCTGGATTTGTTTCCAAATTTCAGAACGCCTTAGGTTTTATGGGCAATGATAACACTGACAATGATTGTTTGGCAAAGATGCCAGGATGAACACGTTTTTAGGTGGTCAGTGGCGGTTACTATTGTTTTATTTATTTATTTGCGATCTCTCAGTTGTCTTGGCGAGTTTTTATTCCAATCCTCCTTTTAAATTCATTAATATCTGTTGGCCCTTGAGAATCCCCATTACGGAAAGTTGGTAGGTGTAATGAGTGCACCCCACTTCTTTTTGTTTAAACTTGAATAAAAACAAGCATAATATTAATTACACGGAGATGAGTAATTGAGTCAGTGCATGCCATCGAACGATATAAACATTGGTGTTTTCCAGCTTAGTGTTTTAATGGTTTTAGTTATGTATTTACCGAGCATTTATTTTAAAAGTTGGGCATCAAATTCATGCTCCCATTTTAACTATGATTATCTTAGTTATACAACAGTTTAAGCTTGAGTAACCATTTATAGTTTAATAGTTTGGATTTGACTATTCAGTTCAGTTCCAATTGCTACATAATAGTTTAATTGTGGAAAACCATATGCCAATTATCCATTCTGATAGATTAATTAGTTAATGGTGATAGTGATAGATTAAGGGATGCAATGGTAAAAGATTAATTGTTGCAATATCAATTTATTAATAGATTAATCGCTTAATAGATCAAATTGATTAATAGATTAATTGCTTAATAGATCAATTGGTAATAGATTCACTCATTTAATGCACTTAGTCTTAATGGTTTACGATTTATTTGTGTAATAGTTTAATGGATTGTGCAAGATTAATGGTTGAGGGTTGATAGTTTTATTAGCTAAATTGTTAATAGCTAAACAATTAACTGGTTACTATGTGCCTTGTGCCTTAAGTTTAATTTTAAATGGTGGTTGGTCATAGTCATTACACCTCATACGATTTCCTTGGTGTAAAACCAAAAATCCTTCAGTTAGTTGTGCAATTTAAATTTGAATGATGTCACCTTGTGTCTTGTTGACATGCTGATTGGGTGCTTGGGTATAGTCATCGAGTATTTTGATAGTTAACTCGGTCTCCTATGATGAGGGAGTTTTCTTGGTTTAAAGGTCTAGATATGTGATGTTGCGTCATGATTACTATCACGCCTATCGCCTTGTGATGACATGATTCCTGATGAGGGGATCATTGCGTGCCCTAATTGATAGATGAAAATGATAACCTGGCCCGAGTCTTGTGCTTCTCGATGTGGGTGTATTGTTCGATGTAATTAAGGTTGGTACTTGGTTTTGTAACACCTTAATGTGATTGGATTTTCTCGCTTTGGAGGTTTCTATTTACTGGTCGTCGAAGCCGTTTTTATTTGTCGATTTGAGCATCACATGTTTCATCCAGTTGCATGATATGCTAGTATGATGGGTCATTGTTGTCTATTTCCTGATTAGCGTGCGTTGTCTTCGTCATCAAGTTGTGTTGATTAATTGTTGGCGTTGTTTCCTTCCTTCTTAAAAAAAAAATTTGCACTTTCTTTGCATCGCATGTAGTCGTAATGATGGGGGTCGCTACATATGGTATCAGAGTGGGTTCAACCCTGCGACTATGGATCACCATGCTTTCTACTGTAGTAAACCCTTGAGTAATAACCTAGCGCTAATTAAAACTTTAACGTGTCCATGCAGTGATCTTGATTAGAGGATGCCTCAGAGGTTCGCAGCTTCATGTCGTAGAAGGAGGTGTGATGCCTCCAAAAGTGCCCACACCCTAAGAGTCTAACCCCAAGGGGAGGAACAAGTCCTTGGTCTTGTTGTAAGGGATGATGATGGTCTGACAAGGTCCTTCCAGGGAATGTCATAGGCCTTGATTCACCATCTATAATGAGATGAGGCTAGGGTGCCTATAACCCTGAGGGTCCACAACACGCCCTAGCCAGTATCGATAGAATTCACCAAGAACTCGAGAGGGATAAGTTCTCAAGACCACAAGTGTTGCGAACAACTCATTCATCGAGGCATGGCTGGAGAGAAAGGTGATGTGCTTCTACTTTGGGTACCAGGACTACTAGACCAAAGAAATGGTGTTGGACATGTGGGGAGCCACATTACCATTGTGAATGCCCAGTGGAGATCAGGACCAGAGAATCTGGATCTGCTGGACCCACTACCGTGGGATATTTGGGCAAGGCCCATTAGATTCATGCAGCGGTGAATAACCGCCAGGCAGAGCACTAGTAAAGTGTGCTCGAAACGTCAGGTACCATCGCTGACCAAAACCTTAGTATTTTGATAGATCCTGGTGCTACAAAGAGTTTCATTTCTAGGGCAGCGCTAAAAAGAATTAAGGTAAAGGAAATCGAACAAAACGAGTTTACCTTTGTAGAAATGGCTTCGGGAGCCCAAAAAAAGGTTGGAGGGAAGTTTACGGGTTGTAGCCTTAACCTGGGAGAGTTTGTCACTAGGGCCAACCTATATGTCACAACTTTAAGGTCTTAGGATGTCGTGATTGGTATGGACTGGTTGGAATAGCATGATGCGATACTCGACTGTAAGATGAAATGATTGATCTTGGTCGATGACGAGGGACAGAGACACGTGATTGTAGGTTGGAACCATGGATTCTCCCTGAGGTTCATCTCTTCCTTGCAGATACAGAATAGAATGGAAAAGGGATGTAAGATTTATGTGATCCTTACGTTAAATGAGAAGGGAGTAGCGGAAGGTCTAGAACACCTTTCGGTGGTGAGAGAGTTTATGGACGTCTTCCTGGAGGATTTACTTGGGATGTCGCCGGAAAGGGAATTGGATTTTACCATAGACCTAAAACCGAGGAATGAACCAATAGCAAGAATGCCTTATCTGATGTCGACCTTGGAGTTACAGGAGTTGAAAATGAAACTGAAGGAGTTTTTGGACCTAGGACTTATACATCCAAGTGTGTCATCGTGGGGTGTGCCTATTATATTCATATGAAAGAAGGATGGGTTGTGGAGACTCTGCATTTACTATCATCAATTGAATAAGGAAACGATAAAGAATCAATATCCGTTGCCAAGGATTGATGATTTGTTTGATCAGATGAAGGGTGCAACAATGTTTTCAAAGATCGACTTGAGATCAGGGTATCACCAGTTACAAATCACGAAGGAAGACATCCCTAAGAGTGCCTTTAAGACGAGGTTTGGAAATTACGAGTTTACTATTTTACCTTTTGGACTGACAAACGCCTCGAGGGTATTTATGAGTTTGATAAATGGGTTGTTCCGTGAATACTTGGACAAGTTCACCCAAGTATTCATTGACAATATTTTGATTTACTCTCGAACGATGAAGGATCTTGACGAGCACTTCCGCTTGGTACTATAGTGTCTGTGAGAGAACAAATTGTATGGGAAATTGTCTAAATGTTTGTTTTATCAGTCGAGGATTCATTACTTAAGGCATGTCATCTCCAACAAAGGTATCGATGTGGATCCCGCAAAGGTCGAAGCTATTATGGAATGGTCTGCGCCGACGAATTTCCCCGAAGTGCATAGCTTCATGGGTTTAGCGGGATACTATCAACGATCGTCGAGGGTTTTTCAAAGATAGAAAATCCGATTACAGAATTGCAGAAGAAGAACAAGAAGTTTGTTTGGACCAAGAAATGCAAGGAGTAATTTTCAAGGATCAAGGATTTGTTGAAGACAACGTCGATACTAAAGGTCCCTGAATTGGACGCAAACTTCTTGGTATGCATTGATGCATCCAAGGAAGGCTTAGGCAGAGTCTTGATGCAAAACGGTCGAGTGATCACTTACATCTTGAGAAAGTTGAGACAACATGAGGAGAACTATGCAATGCATGATTTGGAGTTGTTAGCCATTGTTTATGCCTTGAGAGTTTGGAGACACGGCCTTATTGGATGGAAATTCGAACTAAAAACAAACCACCGTGGAATACAACACATCTTTATGCAAAGCGAATTGAACGTGCGACAACAACGTTGGTCGGAATTTCTTAGCAAGTGTTATAGCAAGATTTGCCTCACCATAGCTATCTTTCACAGAGGGCCTTTTTCCATTTCCCTATGCAGACTTGTCATCCCTTTTTTATGAATCTAGAGCTAAAAATACATATTTTTCCACACATACGTGCCCTATATACTATACATCATGTGTATATGTAGGCTGCTCCACTTCAACCCATGTACATTGGGATTTGTGCCAAAAAATACAAAATTGAAGTTGGGTTTCCATGTCACGACATGAGATCTCTGATCCTTGGCCTTCCATATACTGGAAACATTCTGACTCAGCCCTTCAATTTCATTTTGAAGGCTATAAGAGCATAATTCCTAGCTATGGAAAAGAGGGGAGAAAGCATTCAACTTTGAGAGCAAAGTTACTATGGAGAAATTACTTCATATTGAGTTTGCATCCCTTTGTCCCTCAAGTCTGAACACAGTGTTCAACCCCCAAGATCTTTCCCTATTATTGAGAGAACCTCATTTTATTTTTCCTATGAGATTGCCTTTGGTGGAGGATTGAAGTGGTTGAGGCCCAGTTGGAAGGAACTTGGTTTCTTGGTTTCGAACTGTGCCGACATGGAAGTCTGTAATGTTTCCACTTCTGCTGATCATTTATTAATAGAAATACTCCTTTCTCGTCCAATTGGTATTGTGAAAATATATGATTATTATCCATGGGCATATTTGTAATGTTTATTAGTGGATTATGCTATCTAATGTGCTAACCCCTTTATATTATCACTATATACTTGCTCTACCTTTTTGTTGAGAACTTGTTGCAGGTACAAAGCCTTGGGTCGAAGTGCTCAATGGTGGAACATCATCAAACATTGGAATGAGGTAGGCTTCTTTCTTATCTCGCTTTCACATTGGCTTATATAACATATCTTGGAATTGAGTAGATTTCTGAAGTCATACCTGTCTGTTGTGGTTTACCCTAGCCATAGAGAGTTTTTCCCTCGTAACAGAATTGGTGATCCCACTGGGGATAGATCTTTTTTCTAAGGGTTGAAGTACTTTTTCTCCTTGCATTGCTCTTTTTCCTTTGGGTTTCTTGTCGTATCACTGCTTGATAGATTCTGTTCACTCTGGGTTTGAGTTTTCAGCCTTTTTACCCTTGCCTGGCCTTGTTTTCAAGCCTGTATGCACCCTATTTCCTTGAAAGTCACGTACACACGCATGTTGTCTCACTACGAGCTGTGTATATACGCTCTGTTTCCCTGAATAGTCGAATACACCTTATTTCCTTGCTTGGTTTCTTGGTTTGGTGGTTGCTGGGTGGGATTTGATGATTGTTGAGCCTTCTTAGGTCTCTGTAGTGCCTATTGAGTTTCTTTGGGTTGACAAGAAACCTCTTTAGAGTCGAATTTTTGGGCGTAGTTTTTCTCATCGTTTTTCATTTTTAATTTTTCCTTGAACTCTAGGTTGTTGCTTGGCTGCTTGGTATTTTTCTTGAGTCATTCTGTTTATACACAGTAGAATTTATATATCAGGTTTCTTTTCAATCCATGCATTTTCTCTTTAATATATTGAAAATACAAAAAAATTAGGCATTTTACATTGCTTGACATTTTTGTCTTCTGAATATTTATCATTAGCTTAGTGCATTTAGTGAAAGATTGCATTTTACTTCTGAATTGCAGGGTTGAAATTGAAAATTGCATTGTTTTTATACGCATATCGTTCATTGAAAAGTTAAAATTAGACTTTTCATTATATTCATATTTATTTTCTTGCAGAGTCATAATGTCATGAGTTTCACTTCCATACCCTTTTGAGTAATCATGACCAATAAAATTTACGCTTTAAACTAAAATTGATTAGTCACGATTTTATTTTTAGGGTGCACAAACTAGTCTAGGATTTAGTGCCTTGGAATAGGATTTAGTGAGTAAAATTCTCCAAGGAAATTAAATCAACATATGTGTCTGAGACAGGGAGTTGAGAAGTACATTGTATAATTGGTAAGATCAGGAGGCTCCGCTCATACCGGAGTTAATCACGAGTTCGTGCAAACTTAGTTGAAGGGATAACCCCTGGATACTCACCTAGCATCAGAGATATTTCTGTGGATTTATTCATATTTTGGGATCTTGGTAGTACCCATACCTCTATGAGAGGCGATGCTTTCAAGGTTTCGGGCTTTGCTACCCTGCCCATACGGTAATCCAAACTTACGACTGCTTGCCTTTGCATCGGTTATACAGTGGTTTATTAGTTGCTTGACTTAGGTATCTCATAGGTTACTTGCAAGGGATATTTTGCTTGTACCCTAAGTCATATAGGGGTCAGACAACACACAGCCTTTATGGAGGATTACCTCTCCGAGGGGATCTGACCAACTGGTTGTTAAGCCCACAAGGGCCCCTATAACTGATTATGTTACCTCCAAACTTTAGCAGGGAGTCTGAGGTCCTTCTTGGACGAGACATACCTTCTTTAGCAAGGGAGGCCACTCAACCACTTTAGCCCGTTTGCATGCATATTGGTCGTTCGAATTTTAGTATGCTTTTTGAATACTAGTTGGCCTTAGGAATCTCTTTGGAGTTTCATCATCATTGATAGTGGAGTTTCTTTTGCTCCCTCATTTACTACTACCCATCCCATGATGCCTACTCATTTCATGGGGACGACTCCTTCTGCTTTTCACAATGGTATGAAGAACTACAACATTCAATCCATGCCTTGGGTCTCTAGTAATTTTTCTATTGATATTCCTTCACCCGTGCAATCCTCTCCCTGGTCCATGTATATGAATTCTAGCATTAGATTCTGGGGGCACCATGGCTCTAATGCCTATCTCTTCGTTTGATATGAGTCGTGTCCCTGTGGGAGGTTGGAACCTTCGCCCTTATGGATCTAATGCTAGCTATGCTCTTCCAGGAGCTAGTTCTCAGATGGGTACTTATCCCACTTACCATGCCCCATCCACGTATCTGTCGTTTGCCATGTCCGTTCCTTCGAAAAAAATTTCCAAGAAGGAGAAGATTCTCTTCCCTCTGCCAATCATGATGATATCATGTCACTAGCCATTGTAAACAATGTTGGGGGCATAGATAAGCCTAGATGTCTCAGACGTAAGCCTAAATTCCTTTGCAAGACTTGTGAAGGAAGTCACCTTACCTGTTTGTGTCTAGATACTACCGAGATACTAGAAGCATGGGCTCACCCAAGAGCCCTTCAGATTATAAGGCATCCATTGTCTCTCCTCACACCACTTCTCCTTTGATCGTCTCAGTGGTTTCACCACCGCGATCCGCTCCCAACCTCACCCCCTTGGTTGAGGGTGAAGCGTCTCTTGTCCCCATTACTATGCATCCTCTTCAACCTATAATTGAAGAAGTGGTCACACCAATGAAATCTATGGTCAATTCTACTCTCCCTAAAGAGAGTGACGCATCCTTCAGTCATGTCATAAACATTCTAGATCATTCCCCTTCTGAACGAGAGAGATTTTTTCTTCCCCCGAGTGCTCTCCCTCCAAGTCTTGACGATGTTCCCTTCGATTGGGACAACCTGATGGGGCATACAATACCCCAACCTATGTATTTTCCATTAAGAGACATTATTCGAACCATCATAGAGACTATATACTATGTTAGCACTTTCCCCTCCTCGAATTGGAGAGCTTTGGGTTTTCCCAAGTTTTTGTCAGCTATCTGTAAGATGCTAACCTTCCGTAGAAGACCGGTATGGGAGCCTTGGCCTCCCCCTTTACATGTTTATTAGAACAACATAAACGAGTCTTAGTTGAGCTCTTTTCCGATTCATCTAAAAATGAAAATATTTTCGAGTGATTTGTCCCTTTCACACTCGTTAAATTGGATTTGAAAGGTCACGAGTCTTAGTTAATATCTTTTCCAACTCGTCTAAAAATGAAAACATTGTCGAGTGATTTGTCCCTTTCGCACTCGTTAAATTGGATTTGAAACATCACAAGTCCTATTTAAGCTCTTTTCCAACTTGTTAGCAAAAATAGAAAAGATCGTCGAGTGAACTTGTCTTTTTCACACTCATAAATTGGATTTGAAAAGACATCTATTTGGCACAAGTTTACCCCTTTTTCACACCAAGTAGACTAGAAGACATAAAAAGGGAATTTTTTTTGCATTAAGTTGTGATTGCATCTCATGCCCTCTCTTGCAGTATTGAGCCTTTATCCGGTTCTCGATTTGCGTTATAAATCGTTACCTAAGCAATTTTTGCATCCACAACAAAGCAAAGCCTTGTTTATATCCTTCGCAATTTGACACCCTATACCCTGGAGGGAACATCACCCTGAGTGTCCATCTCCCGCATGCATCTCCTTGCATTGAGCATAGGTACGCTCCACTGCTGGAAGTAGTTTTGCTTACTTGCAACACTTGTTTCCTCCTCTGTATCATAGCATTCATTTGTTATGAAAAAACAAAAAAATACGGGTAGGAAGGGAGTACTATATTATATTTGGAAGTAGTCATGTCACCTTTGAACATAGCAAAAAATTATTGAGTCCTTGTGTCATCATAATTTAGGGTTTAGCATGGCCTTAGGAATCTGATCTCGTTACTGAGTTTTCTCTACCGATTGGTTACTCTTCCAGTCCCTATAGAGAACATTATTGATGTCTCCTACATCTAATAGTTACATCATTGAGTCTATGATGCTAGAGTCTACCACATGTCTCATGCTCTTGTTCAAAGGAAGTCTATCAACCTATGTCGGCCATTCATTAGAACTCTTGACTTTGCATGTCGGCCATACCTTCAATTTGTCTTAGAATCACATGATACTATGGTCTTATCATCCACCCTACCCCTACTTTCATCATTGGTAGGTCACCTTGAACCCAACAGTCAAAATTTCATCATTGATCGTTGACTAGGTGGTTTCCCTTGTGTTCGCTGGAAAGACATCTATTCACACTTTGGGATACATGCAGTGTCTTGGATACCATTAGCCTTATTGGTGGTTTCCTCTCCTTTGTGAACAATTTTCATCATTGGCGGATATTTAGAGGGTCTTTTTCGTATACCTCTTGCATTTGGCACACATGAAAGATGCATAGGGTCATTGGTTCGTGAACATGTTCTTCGTCCGATCTCCACCAAATTATGAAGCTCCTGCTTTGTTCCTCATGTTGATTGATGAGAGATTCCTTAATGCTCTCCTTTCAGCGGGTCTCTTTCCATCGACTTCAACTCATTTATTTTGGATATGGTACCTAGAGTTTTATGAGTACCTTGAGACTTGCAGTCATTAGTGGCAGGTTCTCTCGCTATTGACATATGGGAATACATCAATGTATCCTGATCAATGGAATCCTCAGGTGTTCGACATCGACTCCTTTATTCACACTTGTAGGAATGTACTCGGTGCCTTGATACCTACTTTCATTACTGTTAGGTTGTCTCATGTTTGTTAATGGTATACCTCAATGATCGGTAATAAAACGATGTCTCATTGTGTTCGACCTAAATTCCCTTATTCACATGATGTAGACTTGCACCCTTGGAGGATAGTGTATAATACTTGAAGACATCACTATATGGCCACAGTTTTCCTGAGTTGTTGCTTCCTTTTCATTGGACCAACACCTATTTGACTACAGTAATCACGGGACATCAGATTATACTCCATTGTATACAGATATCTTTAGATTTGTTTTGAGACTGGTTCTACTGGGCCTTGTTCATGATTATGACAACTTTCGGCATATAACAACATTTGTATTTTCCTATTCATGGCCACATACACATATTTGGTATATTTTCCACATGGATCTGCATTGTATTTTATTGGCATCCATGTATGTAAAGTCAAAGAAAAATGTAATGAGAAGTTATTCTTTCCAGCTAGGTTTACACCACTCCACTTCTGGGTTATTTATAATGTATTTCGGCCATCGTAGAGACCCCTCTGATCTCACACATTAGGGGGGCATCTGTTATAGAAAGATTTGCCTCACCATAGCTATCTTGCATAGAGGGCCTTTTTCCATTTCCCTATGCAGACTTGTCATCCCCTTTTGATGAATCTGGAGCTAAAAATACATATTTTTCCACACATACACGCCCTGTCTACTATACAACATGCATATACGTAGGCTACTCCACTACAACCCGCGTAGATCGGGATTTGTGCTAGAAAATACAAAAATGAAGTCAGGTTTCCATGTCACGATAGAAGATCTTTGATCGTTGGCCTTCCATATACTGGAAATGTTCCGACTCGGCCCTTCAATTTCATTTTGAAGGATATAAGAGCACAATTCCGAGCTATGGAAAAGACGAGAAAGCATTCAACTTTGAGAGCAAAGTTACTTAGGAGAAATTACTTCATATTGAGTCTGCATCCCTTTGTCCCTCAAGTCTAAACACAGTGTTCAGCCCCCAAGCTCTTTCCCTATTATTGAGAGAACCTCATTGTCTCTTTCCTATGAACTTGCCTTTTGTGGAGGATTGAAGTGGTGGAGGCCCAGTTGGAAGGAACTTGGTTTCTTGGTTTCGAACCGTGCCAACATGGAAGTCTGTAATGTTTCCGCTTCTGCTGATCATTTATTAATAGAAATACTCCTTTCTCGTCCAATTGGTATCATGAAAATATATGATTATTATCCATGGGCATATTTGTAATGTTTATTAATGGATTATGCTATCTAATGTGCTCACCCCTTTATATTATCACTATATACTTTCTCTGCTTGTTTGTTGAGAACTTATTGCAGGTACAAAGCCTTGGGTCAAAGTGCTCAATGGTGGAACATCATCAAACGTTGGAACGAGGTAGGCTTATTTCTTATCTCGCTTGCACATTGGCTTATATAACATATCTTGGAATTGAGTAGATTTCTATAGTCATACCGTTTGTTGTGGTTTACCTTGGCCTAAGAGAGTTTTTCCCTCGTAACAGAATTGGTGACTCCACTGGGGATAGATCTTTTTTCTAAGGGTTGAAGTACTTTTTCTCCTTGCATTTCTCTTTTGCCTTTGGGTTTCTTGTCATATCATTGCTTGATAGATTCTGTTCCTTCTGGGTCTGATCTTTCATCTTTTTTACCCTTGCTTGGCCTTGTTTTTAAGCCTGTATGCACCCTATTGCCTTGAAATTTGTGTACACACACATGTTGTCTCACTACGAGTTGTGTATATATGCTTTGTTTCCCTGAACAGTCACGTACACCTTATTTCCTTTCTTGTTTTCTTGGTTTGGTGGTTGCTGGGTGGGATTTGATGATTGTTGAGCCTTCTTAGGTATCTGTAGTGCGTGTTGAGCTTCTCTAGGTTGAGAAGAAACCTGTTTGGAGTTGAATTTTTGGGCGTAGTCTTTCTCATCATTTTTCATTCTTTATTTTTCCTTGAACTCTAGGTTGTTGCTTGGTTGCTTGGTATTTTGCTTGAGTCATTCCATTTATACACAATAGTATTTATATATCAGGTTGCTTTTCAATCCATGCATTTTCTCTTTAATATATTGAAAATACAAAAAAAATAGGGATTTTACATTGCTTGACATTTTTGTCTTCTGAATATTTATCATTAGCTTAGTGCATTTAGTGAAAGATTGCATTTTACTTCTGAATTGTAGAGTTGAAATTGAAAATTGCACTGTTTTTATACGCATATCGTTCATTGAAAAGTTAAAATTAGACTTTGCATTATATTCATATTTATTTTCTTGCAGAGTTATAATGTCATGAGTTTCACTTCCATACCCTTTTGAGTAATCACGACCAATAAAATTTATGCCTTAAACTAAAATTGATTAGTCGCAATTTTATTTTTAGGGTGCACAAACTAGTCTAGGATTTAGTGCCTTGGAATAGGATTTTGTGAGTAAAATTCTCTAAGGAAATTAAATCAACATATGTGTCTGAGACAGGGAGTTGATAAGTCCATTATATAATTGGTAAGATTAGGAGGCTCCGCTCATACCGGAGTTAATCAGGAGTTCACGCAAAGTTAGTTGAAGGGATAACCCCCGTATACTCACCTAGCGTCAAAGATATTTCTGTGGATTTATTCATATTTGGGGATCTCGGTAGTACCCATACCTCTATGAGAGGCAGTTCTTTCAAGGTTTTGGGCTTTGCTACCCTGCCCATACGGTAATCCAAACTTACGACTACTCGCCTTTGCATCGGTTATACAATGGTTTATTAGTTGCTTGACTTAGGTATCTCATAGGTTACTTGTAGGGGTTATTTTGCTTGTACCCTAAGTCAGATAAGGGATGGACAAGACAAAACCTTTATGGAGGATTATCTTTCCGGGGGGATCTGACTGACTGGTTGTTAAGCCCATGAGGGCCCCTATAACTGATTATGTTACCTCCAAAATTTAGTAGGGAGTCTCAGGTGCCTCTTGGACGAGACATACCTTCTTTAGCAAGGGAGGCCACTCAACCACTTTAGCCCGTTTGCATGCATATTGGCTGTTCGAATTTTCGTATGCTTTTGGACTACTAGTTGGCCTTAGGAAACTCTTTGGAGTTTCATCATCATTGATAGTGGAGTTTCTATTGCTCCCTCATTTACTTCTACCCATCCCATGATGCCTACTCATTTCATGGGGACGGATCCTTTCTCTTTTCACAATGGTATGAATAACTACAACACTCAGTCTGTGCCTTGGATCTCTAGTAATTTTTCTATTGATATTCCTTCACCCGTGCAATCCTCTCCCTGGTCCATGTATATGAATCCTAGCATTATATTCTGGGGCACCATGGCTCTGATGTCTACCTCTTCGTTTGATATGAGTCATGTCCCCATGGGAGGTTGGAACCTTCCCCCTTATGTATCCAATGCTATATATGCTCTTCCAAGAGCCAGTGCTCAGATTACTTATCCCACTTATCATGCCCCATCCACGTATCTGTCATCTGCCATGTCGGTTCCTTCGAACACTTTTTACATGAAGGAGAAGATTCTCTTCCCTTTGCCATTCATGACGAGATCATGTCACCAGCTGTTGTAAACAATGTTGGGGGAATCAAGAAGCCTATATGTCTAAGACGTAAGCCTAAATTCCTTTGCAAGACTTGTGAAGGAAGTCACCTTACTCGTTTGTGTCTACATACTACCGAGATACTAGAAGCCTGGGGCTCACCCAAGAGCCCTTTAGATTTTGAGGCATACATGGTCTCTCCTCACACCACTTCTCCTTTGATCGTCTCAGTGGTTCCGCCGTCACAATCCCCTCCTGACCTCACCCCCTTGGTCGAGGGTGAAGCATCTCTTGTCCCCGTCATTATGCATCCTCTTCAACCTATAATTGAAGAAGTGGTAACACCAGTGCAATCTATGGTCAATCCTACTCTCCCTAAAGAGAGTGATGTGTCCTTCAGTCATGTCATAAACATTCTATATCATTCCCCTTCTTAACGAGAGACATTTATTCTTCCCCCAAGTGCTCTCCCTCCAAGTATTGACGAGGTTCCCTTCGATTGGGAAAACCTGGTGGGGCATCCAATACCCCCACCTATTTCTTTTCCATTAAGGGACATTATTCGAACCATCACAGAGACTATATACTCTGTTAGCATTGTCCCCTCCTCGAATTGGAGAGATTTTGGTTTTCCCAAGTTTTTGTCAGCTATCCATAAGATACTGACCTTCCACAAAAGACCGGTATGGGAGCCTTGGCCTCCCCCTTTACATGTTGATTAGAACAACATAAACGAGTCTTAGTTAAGCTCTTTTACGACTCGTCTAAAAATGAAAAGATTTTTGAGTGATTTGTCCCTTTCACACTCGTTAAATTGGATTTGAAAGGTCACGAGTCTTAGTTAAGCTCTTTTTCGACTCGTCTAAAAACAAAAACATTGTTGAGTGACTTTTCCCTTTCACACTCATTAAATTGGATTTTAAAGGTCACGAGTCCTAGTTAATCTCTTTTCCAACTCGTTACCAAAAAATAGAAAATATCGTCGAGTGAACTTGTCTTTTTCACACTCGTAAATGAGATTTGGAAAGACATCTTTTTGGCACAAGTTTACACCTTTTTCACACCAAGTAGACTAGAATACATAAGAAAGGACATTTTTTGGCGTTAAGTTGTGATTTCATCTCATGCCCTCGCTTGCAGTATTGAGCCTTTAGTCAGTTCTTGATTTGCGTTATAAACCGTTGCCTAAGCAATTTTTGCATCCTCAACCAAGTAGAGCCTTGTTTACATCCTTCGCAACTTGACACCCTATACCCTGGAGGGAACATCACCCTGAGTGTCCATCTCCCTCATGCATATCCTTTCATTGAGCATAGGTACGTTCCACTGTTGGAACTAGTTTTTCTTACTTGGGACACTTGTTTCCTCCTCTGTATCATAACATTCATTTGTTATGAAAAAACAAAAAAATACAGGTGAGAAGGGAGTACTATATTGTATTTGGCAGTAGTCGTGTCGCCTTTGAACATAGCACAAAATTATTGAGTCCTTGTGTCATCATAATTTAGGGTTTAGCATGGCCTTAGGAATCTGATCTCGTTATAGAGTTTTCTCTACCGACTGGTTACTCTTCCAGTCCCTATAGATAACATTATTGATGTCTCCTACATCTTATAGTTACATAATTGAGTCTATGCTGCCGGATTCTACCACATGTCTCATGCTCTTGTTCAAAGGAAGTATATCAACCTGTGTCGGCCATTCCTCAGAACTCTTGACTTTGCATGTCGGCCATACCCTTAATTTGTCTCATAATCACATGATACTATGGTCTTATCAAGCACCATGGCCCTACTTTCGTCATTGTTAGGTCGCCTTGAACCCAACAGTGGAAATTTCATCATTGATCATTTACTGGGTGGTTTCCCTTATGTTTGACGGAAATACATATATTCACACTTTGGGATTTGTGCAGTGTCTTGGATACCATTAGCCTTATTGTTGGTTTCCTCGTCTTTTTCAACAATTTCATCATTGGTTGCTACTCAGAGGGTATTTTTCGTGTACCTATTGCATTTGGCACACATGAAAGTCGCACAGGGTCATTGGTTCGTGAACATGTTCTTCGTCCGATCTCCACCAAATTATGAAGCTCCTGCTTTGTTCCTCATGTTGATTGATGAGAGATTCCTTAATGCTCTCCTTTCAGCGGGTCTCTTTCCATCGACTTCAGCTCATTTATTTTGGATATGGTACCTAGAGTTTTATGAGTACCTTGAGACTTGCAGTCATTAGTGGCAGGTTCTCTCGCTATTGACATATGGGAATACATCAATGTATCCTGATCAATGGAATCCTCAGGTGTTCGACATCGACTCCTTTATTCACACTTGTAGGAATGTACTCGGTGCCTTGATACATACTTTCATTACTGTTAGGTTGTCTAATGTTTGTTAATGGTATACCTCAATGATCGGTAATCAAACGATGTCTCATTGTGTTCGACCTCAATTCCCTTATTCACATGATGTAGACTTGCACCCTTGGAGGATAGTGTATAATACTTGAAGACATCACTATATGGCCACAGTTTTCCTGAGTTGTTTCTTCCTTTTCATTGGACCAACACCTATTTGACTACAATAATCACGGGACATCAGATTATACTCCATTGTATATAGATATCTTTAGATTTGTTTTGAGACTGGTTCTACTGGGCCTTGTTCATGATTATGACAACTTTCGACATATAACAACATTTGTATTTTCCTATTCATGGCCACATACACATATTTGGTATATTTTCCACATGGATCTTCATTGTATTCTATCAGCATCCGTCTATGTAAAGTCAAAGAAAAATGTAATAAGAAACTAGTCTTTCCAGCTAGGTTTACACCACTCTACTTCTGGGCTATTTATAATGTATTTCGGCCATCGCAGAGACCCCTCTGATCTCACACATTAGGGGGCATCTGTTATAGCAAGATTTGCCTCACCATAGCTATCTTGCATAGAGGGCCTTGTTCCATTTCCCTATGCAGACTTGTCATCCCTTTTTGATGAATCCAGAGCTAGAAATACATATTTTTCCACACATACGCGCCTTGTCTACTATACAACATGTGTATACGCAAGATGCTCCACTACAACCTGTGTACATCGGGATTTTTGCCAGAAAATACAAAAATACAGTCGGGTTTCCATGTCACGATAGGAGATATCTAATCCTTGGCCTTCCATATACTGGAAACGTTCCGACTCAGCCCTTCAATTTCATTTTGAAGGCTATAAGAGCACAATTCTGAGCTATGGAAAAGAGGAGAAAGCATTCAACTTTGAGAGAAGAGTTACGCTGGAGAAATTACTTCATATTGAGTCTGCATCCCCTTGTCCCTCAAGTCTGAACACAATGTTCAGCCCTCAAGATCTTTCCCTATTATTGAGAGAACCTCATTGTCTCTTTCCTATGAGCTTTCCTTTGGTGGAGGATTGAAGTGGTGGAGGCCCAGTTGGAAGGAACTTGGTTTCTTGGTTTCGAACCATGCCGACACGGAAGTCTATAATGTTTTTGCTTCTGTTGATCATTTATTAATAGAAATACTCCTTTCTCGTCCAATTGGTGTCGTGCAAATATATTATTATTATCCATGGGCATATTTGTAATGTTTATTAATGGATTATGCTATCTAATGTGCTAACCCCTTTATATTATCACTATATACTTGCTCTGCTTGTTTGTTGAGAACTTGTTGCAGGTACAAAGCCTTGGGTCAAAGTGCTCAATAGTGGAACATAATAAAATGTTGGAATGAGGTAGGATTCTTTATTATCTTTCTTTCACATTGGCTTATATAGCATATGTTGGAATTGAGTAGATTTCTGCAGTCATACCTGTATGTTGTGGTTTACCCTGGCCATAGAGAGTTTTTCCCTCGTAACAACGAGTATATTTCGAGATTACTTACATAAGGGGAACAATGAGTAGAGTGGTGGATGCATTGAGTTGGATACCACACATATTTTTTGTGATGCCTCTTCAAACGAATCTACGTGAAAAGATTCTAACTTTACAACACGATGGATTATTGAAATTTAGAGGTCGAATTTACGTGCCACCCAATGATGAGTGGAGAAGTTTGACCCTAAAAGAGGCTCATAAAGCAGTGTACATGGCTCATCCTTGAGTCACGAAGATGAGTGCAGACCTTTGTTGGCAGCCAATCATTTTTTTTAATTGCTCTTAAAACAACGCTGCCTACACCCCTTGTCTCGTTAATGACAAATCATCGTCGCATTGTGCTTCTAGGCATTTGTTTCATTTTTTGACAATTGCAGTGTGGTCTCGATTTAATTTTTACAATTCTAAGTGTGAAAATACCTTTTTCATCGTTGGACTATAGTCGTCTTTTATCGATTTCTCCAAAAGGCACTTGACTATTGGTTTATCACATGACTACTAAAGGTTTTCTTGAACTTATGTCCTTGAGCACACTCTTACCTTGATTGCGCATTTGGATGTGTTTGATTGCTAAGCCTTTGGGCATAAAAAATTATTGGTTTTATTCTGATCTTATGAAAGTTGTAATGGATTTGGTCTTATTGCTTTTATC
>SNQJ01S0137542.1:0-25579 GCA_010110895.2 Picea sitchensis | reverse complement strand
TCTTGCATCCATTCGTTAGTCCAAACATTCTTTCTATGCATAGGTATAACATATCTTTCACTATTCTTGTCATATCTACTCATATCAAACCTTCTTTCATATATTAATAACCTAGTTTTCAAACTAGGACAAATTTTATTAAACATACCTAGATCCATACTCTAGAAACAAAAATTTCCACTTATCTTCTACAGAGCACAGAGCATTCAGATCTAATTTTTTTTACTATATTTACCTTTATCAAAGCACAGAGCTTGCAGATCTTACCTCTTTTAATCATAAATTCTCACTTTTACCTTTCTTAGAGCACAAAGCTTTTAGATATTGCTTCTTTCCTTCAGATCCGACCTCTTTTCTTCAGATCATGCTTATTTATTTCATATCCAACCTCTTTTCTTCAGCACAGATCTTTATAGATCAAGTAGAACACTGCGCACTAGGGCACAAATCTATGCACAAAGCTTTCACAATCCCAGGTCGAATCTTTTCATAGAGCTTCTTCGTTCTCAGTTCCTAGAAATCACAATTTTAGTCCCGACAACGAAACCATTTGTTGGCATAGGGTCATAACCAGGGTTCAATGCTACAAGAGTGCACCAACAAAGACCTAACTACCGACCCTTTTGGCAACACCTGCGAAGAAGATGAAGTCTCACATGAGGTAGAGGCAGGGGTGGTTGCAAGACTCAGGTGTCTGCAACCTTATCTGGGACACAGATATGTGATTATAACACTTAATACATCTCTTATCATTGTCAGTCCCTCAATATACAATCACTATTCACTTCGCTAATAAAACAGAGCTTCGCATCATTCACACTAATCTACAATATTTAAGCACTTAGCATATAAATGGATCAGAATGAGCATATCAAGCACTAAGCATGACTATCTTGATCAGATCTAATATTCTCACAGATCATAAGCATAAAGAAGAAGTAGATCTATCTAAACATATCAAATCACTTAGCAAATAACATGTGAACACATCAAGACAAAGAACAAAGAACATAACATAGTGTTTACGTGGTTCACCCCCACCCTGGGGCTACATCCACCAACTCTTCTTCTTTATTGTCTTCAGTCAATCGATTACAAGCACAAAGCCTTTGAAACCCTTACTTTGCACAGGGCAGAATATCTACGCATCTCGCTAGATCCTTCTTTCGTGTGTTACAACACTAAGCCGTCTCTAGTCTCTCTCAAGGACTTGCACTTAGCTTTGCAAGTCTTACCCAGAATGCACAAAGCCCCGATAACACAGATCCAACTCTTGGCACTTAGACTACATCATACATATATATTATTCGACTACTTATTACATTGCCTATCCTTCTATTTATACATACAAAATAGGCCTAAACATGGGTAAAACCATGGGCCGACATCCCATTCCCGTTACATATTCCTAAAAACCCAAAAATGGGCTGAGATCCCATGATCTTTGCTTTGTCTTGTACTCCTCCTTCAATAGGCTGTCGAAGTCCCAAAATAGGTCAATATGACCAAGAATCGCCCAAAACTTGTTCAAGGGCCAACACTGATATTGAGGGAAATGCATAATGTACCTTATGCTGGGCACCCAGGTTATCATAAAACTATTGGAGCTGTCAAGAACCAATATTTTTGGCCATGCATGAAGAAAGAGGTTGCTAATTTTATTGCCAAATGTTTGTAATGTCAAAAGGTAAAGGATGAACATAGACACCCAACTAGTTTGCTACATCCATTACCCATTCCTGAGTGGAAATGGGAAGTTGTAACAATGGATTTCATCACTAAACTGCATAGAACAAACAAGCAACATGATTCTATCATGGTAGTGGTGGATAAGTTTACTAAAGCTGCCCATTTTATTCAAGTTAAGCTCACTCACAAGGAAACCAACATTGATGATGTTTATATGAGAGAAATTTCTATATTGCATGGCATACCCAAGACAATTGTGTCTGACAGAGATCCAAAATTTACCTTAAAATTTTGGAAAGGATTATTTAATGGATTTGGAAAAAAATTGAATTTTAGTACAACTTATCATCCAAAATCAGATGGACAAATAGAGAGGGTGAATCAAGTGATTGAAGATATGTTGAGGATGTATGTGATGGATAAACCATCAAAATGGGAAGACTACCTACACTTGGTAGAGTTTGCTTATAACAATGGGTACCAAACATCTCTAAATATGAACCCATTTGAGGAGATTTATGGAAGAAAGTGCAACACACCAGTAAGCTGGGATAACCCAACATATAGAGCAGTGGTTGGGCCAGAGTTTCTCAGGGAAATGGAGGAGAAAATGATAAAAATAAAGAAAAATTTAAAGGATTCCCAAGACAGGAAGAAAAGCTATGCTGATAAGGGCAGAAATCACATGGAATTTAAAGTGGGAGACCATGTATTTTTGAAAGTGAAAGCCAACAAAAGTTCCCTGAAGTTGGGAAATTGTTCAAAGTTGGAAGCTCGCTATTGTGGGCCATTTGAAATCCTAGAGAGAATTGGTCCAATGGCTTATATGAATGCATTTATTGCATCTATGTCTGTTCATAATGTATAACATGTATCATTGCTCAAGAAATATATACATGATGATAATCATGTTATTGATTGGAATGTGATCTAGGTGGAGAAAGAAGGCACTTTCCAAGTGCATCTAGTACACATTCTGGACCGGAAAATAAAAAATCTTTGGAATCGAGCCATAGGGCTTGTAAAGGTCCAATGGGCCTGGCACGGTCCTGAGGACGCTACTTGGGAGCATGAGGATGCAATGCAGGCAGAATACCCACATTGTTTTGAGGATTTTTGAAATTTTGTTGTGTATGAGTACATAATGCATCAAGGAAAGTGCATAAATAAGGGGAGGGGATTGTAATATCCCTAGGCCGAACCCAATTGTAATGTAAATGAAAATGTACTTAAACCGGTGAGCTGTTTGATATCATTTTTTGTATGCACCTTTCATGACATAGTGCATGCATGTAATGCACAGTAAAATGAGGAAGTGTACACATTCCAGGATACCGTGCACAACAACTTAAGTGCACGTGATTTTGAGGGCAGGGAACCTTTGTGTATATGCTTTGTTTTATAGGCTGGTGAGCTAGTTTTGTGATTATTAGGTTGGAGAGCCTAGATGTTAAAGGCCAGTGTGTCTAATTTTGTATATGGCTCAACATTAATATAAAATACATCGTTGCGCGCAGACTGACCATGATAAAAGAGTATGGGGGACTAAAATCCACTAGTTAGGGAAAGGGTGGGGGCTAAAAGTTAAGGAAAAGGGGCTAAGCCAGGGAGCTTAAGACAAAAAAGAATATTATATTAATATTTCTTAAAGTATAAAGTATAAAGTATGGATAATTATTTTATCCTAAGTTCTAAAGATGGGGACAAGTGGGCCAAAGTATCTCCCAACATGACAAGTGTCAAGTTGGGGACATACATACATATTGTTGAACTTGGAACTTAGTTCATTTTCAGTCATTCTTTCCATCATTACTCCCTTCATTCAGTCATCCAGTCAATCATCCATGAGCATTCAAAAACTCATTGAGCTATCCTCCGTACCTTCATGTCACTGTACCTAAACCTATATCCATAGCCATACTTGTTTGTGTAGCTAGTTAGCTTGGGAGCTGGATTGAAGAAGTGGGTTGTTAGGCCCATGGGATATTGAAGAGGCGGGTTATCAGGCCCGTGAGAAATTCCTCTCTGGTGAGATAATTGTTGGGAAATTATTTCCTGAAGTGCTAAAATGAAACTACAGGGCTCTAAGACTTCCTTTCTGACCTGTTGTTGAAGCTCGAAAAGGAAGTGGGGCAGCCGAAGGACTATTGAGCAGAGAAGGGGCACACTTCCTGGGCTAGGACAGACATGTGGGGAATGAGGGACTGCAGGATGTTAGTTTGAGTGGAAACCTGTGATAAAGACTTTCCTGTTTTCTATGAGTCGTTAGTCTGGTTAGGAATCCCTTTACCTGGGTGGAATTTAGTCCCAGCTTGGGGGTGACCCACTGCTGAGAGTGACGAGCAGTGTGGTCTAAGCCTGGGAGGTTTGTAGAAGGTCTTCACGCAGTTGGTGATATTCTTACCAAGTTTTGTCACAGGGGTATTCCTAGGGTTCAATGATTAACAACGCACCAACAAAACCCCGACTACTGGTCATTTCGATAACACCTGCGAGGTAGGCAAAGTCTCACCTGAGGTAGAAGAAAGTGGGGGTTACAGGATGCAAGTGTCTGTAACCAGGCTAGTACACAGATATGTGATAATAACACTTCACAGATTATTCGGTTAATGCTTAGAATATGAAATGCATTAGTTCATTAACCTTATTAACATCGTAGAACATACCCAAGGATAGATCTAGCATAGTAACAACAAATATTATGCACCTAAAATACTTAGTATTTAGCATTGTGAATCAAATCTAGAATTTTAACATAAGCAAAGCATTAAAGAAACATATACATATCCATTACATATCTAATCTAAGAACTAAGAAAAACATAACAGAGATAATCATTGCACAAAGCAAACCATAAGACACCAAATGTACGTGGTTCACCCCAGTGTGGGGCTACGTCCACCAACCACTTCGCCTCTTTATTATTTGTCAATCTCTTACATTCAGTTACTCCTATGCACTAAGCCATAGAGTTGAACCTCACACTGGACAGGAGATCTATGCACCAGATCCTCCTTCCAAAACTAGGTCAAGGCACAGAGCCAACTCTCTATCAAGCACAAAGCCTTAACAGACATACATTCCCTTGCACAAATCCACCTGAACTAATTGCACTTAGCCAGGTAGCTCCCCCCTTTTACAATTCAGTCTTCTTTATTTATACTTTTACAAACCCTTACAATAGGGCCAGACATCGGGAGAACCCATGGGCCGACATCCCATAAACACATTTCAAAAACCCTAGAGGACCCCTTACTGGGTCCACATAACCCAAAAAATAAGTGATAACCATGATCTCAACTCCACCTAGGCACTCCTTCTTTGACCATAGTGTCGAAATCCAAAACTGGACCAACTATGACCAATGTTTCCTCAAAACTTGGTCGAGGGCTATCAGGCCCCCAACACTCACTTGTGACTCGTCCCAGGTCACTCAGGTCTGGAGAATGTTTTTTCGAAGGCATCGAGATTAACTCAATCTGCCTCGACACGATGCTTCACCTAAGCCTCCTTCTCAGAGAGATCCTAGATCGTGTGCTCTGTAACAGGCCCTTCCAGGAATTTTTCTACTGTTGCAACCACTTGATCCAATTGTGAGCCTTATCCATCAATCTCTTCGAACACCTTGCAGGATTCATCCTGCATAGGTTGTAGCTTCTACGTTACTTCCATTATCCTACCTTGGAGGGTAGTGATATGTTGTTGTACTATGCACTGCTCCTGGGATCTCTTCATTCTTTCTACTGCAGTGAGCAACTTCATCTCCTCCTGCACGAAAAATGCCTACTGTTGTGCCTCCTGTAACTGCGCTTCCAACTTCCTTAGCTATAGATCCTTGGCGAGGTGTTCATATGTCTATGCACTTCTATCAATCAATTGTTTTCATTTTGAGGTGAGGGCTCTTATCCTTACTAGTGTGTTCTTAGCGGTCTCCTCCCTTTGGTAACGCACCTCCTGTGGGGTGCTTGGTACTGTTTGGGCCTCCAATTCTATTATCCTGGCTTGAAGCTGTTGGAGGGTCTCAACGAGCTTCACTATTTGAGCTTCGACCAACTCTTGTCCTTCCTATGCCAAGCTTGGCACATAGCGACATGCTTTACTCACCTCTTCTTTGACCATGGACCGCTCTGTGAGAAAGTGCTCCTTTTCTCTCTGTAGCTGGGTTTTTTCTTCCTAGAGCTTCACTTGAAGCTCTGCTTTCTCTCTTTCTTGGGCTGCTACATTGTCCTGCATTGCTCGTAATTTCACTAGGACTTCATCTTTCTCCTATTTCAAGGATTCTGTAGCCTTCTCCTTCTCTTCACGGACTCTCTGGTATTGGGCTTCTGTTGCACCCACGAGTCTTCTCAATTGGGATGGTTCATCTCCCAATTTTGTAGTCTGCGATGAGGAAGGCACAATGGGTACTGCGCAGACCAATCGAACAGCTTGGTGTACTTCCTTCAGTTCCTTCTCGATCCTTCCATATAGCTCCTCTTGCTTCTCTCCATATATTTGAAATATGTCCTCGGAAGCATCCTCCATAGCTCCATAGACCAGACTGATGTCGTCCTCCGTGGGCGTGGCCTCTAACTGGGGCTTATTAGCGCACACCTTATTCCTTGCTAAGGGTTTATTCAGAGAAACCTTCCTATTTTGTGGCATGAATGTGCCAATAGGGCAATATTATAGTGGTGTAGCTTCACCTCCTCCTTGTTCTTCTTCTCTTTCATCTCCTCCTCCCTGTCCTTCTGCTTCATCTTCTCCTCCTCCTGGCGAGACAGACCCATTATCTTCAGAAGAGTTGTCCTCTTCATCAATCTCTATATCCTGGACTTCCTCCCACTTCTTATTATTCTTCATCCCACTGGATTGTCTGACATGCTCGACTTGGGTAACTATGGGGCTTCCTATGGTGTCAGTGTCGGATAATTCTGCATCAGCAATAGGTACAAGAAACTCCTCTGGCCATTCCTTTGTAATCGGCTCCATGCCATCATCCATCAGCTTGTAGTATGACTGCAATTCTTCCTTGTTCTCATCTCTGCGCGGAGTGATCTATATGAAATGAGGATCGGTGTGGAAATTTTCTATTGGTCGGTACTGGTACAAAGTGCATGGTGTCATGCGTAGAAATGATTCGATGGAAACCTTCAATTGATGATAGTATGCATGAAACACTGCATTGGATTTCCATTTCTTCGTCATGTCGTTGGTATACCACAGGGTTGAAAACTGTGCAACCAACGACTCTGATGGTTTGATCTCCAGGAAGGTGGGTCCTCCAGGAATTTTCCAAGAAACAAATGAGATCAAAATGATCAACCAACTATAATGAAATTCATATCCCAAATCCTGGGCTTTGTGGTAATCCTTTTCTAGCTCATTGACGAGGTAGTTCACCCAGTTCATCTGCATGCCCTCCACAAATTTTCTTGTGAGGTCCACCACAAAATTGGTGACCTGTGTGGGGAGTTTCTTCTTCACGAGCTTGTCAGCTAGGAGTTGGAAAGCAAGGTGCACCATGCCATCCTGTATAGAGGCTACCTTGTAACCACTCTTTCCTTTCTCTACTCCATAAGCTTCCTTGATGCACTGCGCCATGGAATGATCTGAGGCCTTCCCTGGATAAAAATTTTGAGGGTCAGGACCCTTCACACTTAAGCCTGTGATCTGGTGGATCAGTGTTGAATCCATAATAATCATCCTATCAAGCCACAAGTATCTGCCATGATAACATGACAGAAGGAGTTTAACACAACCGTTAACCTCTTGGTGACAACCAAAATGCAGGATCTTCATCACATTCATCCTGGTGGACTGCGCCAAATCCTTAATCCATGGCTGTGAGATGAGGTGAGGCTTCTTTCTAGTTGTTTTCATGAGATAGTGGTGGGGCGCCAACATGGCGTAGTTCTTCTGGTCTCCTAAATTGAATTCGTTGTTCTTCAACATCGGGATTTGTCCTAACTGACTCCCGACTACGCGTATTCCATTTGGAATGTATGTAGTGAACATGGATTACTAAAAATATCAGGGAATGTTGTCGTGGTTAACAGTATTAGCCAAAGGTAGAATGCACTTAGGTAGAATCGAAAGGATCTTCTTCGCATTAGCCAGATCGTCACAGTGCTTACTTCGCTATTCAGTTATGGGGTTAACATGACAAAAACAATGTCCATTCGAAGGGGAAGCCTACAATCCCCTAGTTGACGATGCTCGGAAAACTTTGGATATTGGTCTGTCGGCCATTAGATTCTTAAGGACTTCCTTGATGGACTTCTCTAATTCACTAGGCTCACCCGACATTCTATCTTTTAAATAGATAGGTTGGGGTAGACAAATGGACAGGCGGGGTCTAGTTTCAGATAGCATAGCTCGACACATGAACAATTCTCTTCTTGGATCAGTTAATCATGGGTAGAGAAAAGTGGTCCTGACACAACATCTGACGATTTATATAAGCAGGGTATCGTAATAGATATTCCAACGTCTAGGAAATGCTTCCATCAATGTAAATCTGTCTGTTATGGCATGGGCTCAATGTCCAAAAGTGGTCCATCGTCCCATAAATTATTTTTCTAACCGTTTTAGAGCATCATTCTAATGGTTAGGGCACCTCCAATGGTCATCTATATTTTCCAGGGCAAAGTTTGATTCTGTGCGAACTTGTTGTTCCAGCGAGGTTCAAATCTTGCAAACCTGCCTCCTGCGAGGTTCTAGTTTGCAAATTCCCAACAACATAACCATTTTTTGGCATAGGGGAAGACCCATGGTTCAACGCTTAACAATGCACCAACAAAACCCCGACTACCAGCCCTTTTGGCAACACCTGCGAGGTAGGGGAAGTCTCACCCGAGGTAGAAGCAAGGGGGGGTTACAGGACGCAGGTGTCTGTAACCAGGCTGGGACACATATCTGTGATAATAAAAATTTGCAGAGTATTCTGTTAATGCTTATAATATGACATGCATTAGTTCATTAACCTTATTAACATCATAGAACACACCCTAGGATAGATCTAGCACAGTAACAACAAATATTATGCACCTAAAACACTTAGTACTTAGCATTGTGAATTAGATCTAGCATTTTAACATAAGCAAAGCATTAAAGAAGCATATACATATCCATTACATATCTAATCTAAGAACTAAGAAAAACACAACATAGATAATTATTGCACAGAGCAAACCATAAGACACTAGATGTATGTGGTTCACCCCACATGGAAACCGTAGGGTATGAAAGCTCGTTTCTTGTCTTTGACCAATGTGGAATTATAACCCTATAGGATGTTCTGGTAACATATTTCTCCCACAATGAGTCGGTCTGGAACATGAGAAGGAGGATATGTGGTGCTCTAGTGGCCCCGAAAACCCTCATGTACGTTGAGTGTTTGTCCAAGTACCAATGGCCTACCTTGGATATCATTTTCTTGGCTGCATCCGATACTCTTGGGAATTATTTCTTAAAAATAATAAAATAAACACGAGCAATGAATTCATCACATATGAGTGCATAATATGTTTTGTACCTTTTCTCCCATAATATGCTAAAGTAAACATGGACTGAGAGTCCTGCAACATGCCAGATTAGATTCATGCCGACAAGGATATTCCTCGCGCACATGACATCGAGTAGGTACAAGGCCATGTAGAAAGTTGGTGCCTCTCCTTCCCTCAGCGACTGATCCAGTTGTACATAAGTGCTTAAATGTTTTGATATTATCTCTCCCTAGTTGAAGATGCTTTGACGATCACCACTGTGTATGCCAAAGGCATCCATTCTTTTGAAAACTTGGTGCAATCCTTTTCTCCATATAGCCAGCAGATGAGATCATTAAAATAGATGTATGGCTCCCTCAGGTTGATTTTTTCGTACCATCCATTGCTCTAATTATTGAAATTCTTGTCTTCACTCCACCATGAAGCCATCAACCAGTTGGTGTCATGGAATTCATAGAAATTCACCACGAAGTCCGTGTTGAGCCACTCCTCTAGGTCCTTGAGCTTGTAGTATTTATGGACCTCTGTCGGGAGGAAAACTATGATGCATCCGCAATTCTCATCGTTGATCAAGAATTTATTCCCATTCATGTGGTCAATGAGCCACTTCAGGACCTCTATGCAGGGGAAAAATGGGGTTCTACTCGCCACCATGTGTAAATATGACCATTAGATGTTTGCGAACACCTGGTCATCGAGCGCCCTTACGTCTGGGCCATTGTGTGGGATATACTCTGGGTATTATTCTTGGATAATTCTGTTGAAGAGATCCCCCAACTGTGGGAGCACTACCTTGGATCCGATGCTTTCCTATGTATCACCAAAGGCCGGAGGCTGGAAAAAAGATTTATTCATTATTGTTTTGATGACAGGCTATGCCCTAGGAGCGTACTCAAACTACTCTGCAATACTTGGAGAAGAAACTTCACCTATATAAGCTTCTTTCATCTTTGTTTCTCTAGGAAAACGTCTGGTGGTTGGCTTTCTCAGTGACATTCTTCTTGCAACTGGAGAAGATTTTAGAGACTGTGTAAGAAACTAGATGATCATATATAAATTATAACCAAGTGTAATATTACAGATATAAAAAGTATGTAGAATAAAAAAAAATGCTAGAAATGGAAGATGAACAACAATATAACCAAGATAACACCATAATAATACTGAAATGATAATAGAATAACACCAAAAAGAGCACTTCGATTACAGAGAGCAATGTTCACGGGCCTCTTCAAGGGGGAAACCTTCAGTTGAGTAGAGCTCTATTACAATAATATCCAAGCTAGGGATCACATACACTCGACTCCTCTTTATACTAAATATGTCTATCAAGAGAACCATCTAGAGGAAGATCCTTCTAGAAGAGGAAGCTTCTATTAGGTCTTCTTACATTCGATTTATTCTACCATATTTCAATGCCTTATTAATATTGACCTTTATTACATCAGAATACATTATTCTACCTATGTAAGGGGTTAGGTCCCTAACATGTCCGCCACCTTAAAAACAACCTTGTCCTCAAGGCTTGAGATGTGGAAATTGCTGCAGAATGGTAGCTAGTTCCCAAGTAGCATCTGCTGGAGTTGTATCTTTCCATTGGACTAAAACTTCCTTGATGGTTCATTGACGTAGGTGACCCTCACACTAGTCCAAAACCTCTTGTGGTTGTAGCCAAATGGAGCCTTCTTCGTCTAACTCGGGAAGGTTGGTTTGAGTTTAGCACTTAGTTCCAATCACCTTATTCAAGCATGAAACATGAAAAATGGGATGTAGCTTAGAGTAACTGGGAAAAGATAACTGATAGGCCACCTGTCCCACACACTTGAGAAATGTATAAGGACTATAAAATTTGGGTGCCAGCTTATAACAATGGTCATCCTTGAGGGAATTTTTCTTGTAAGGTTGCAGTCGAAGAAACACCTGATCCTCTTCTACAAATTGACGTTCAGAGAGACCTTGATCCACTTGTTGCTTCATGTGATTATGAGCCATGACCAAATTCTCTTTAAGGGTACAGAGAATAGCCTCTCGAAATGTAAGTGTTTGGTCAACCGCTTAGATCTTTGAGACACTTGGTAAATATGAGAGGACTGAAGGTGGATTTTGTCCATAGATCGCTTCAAAAGGAGTCATGCATGTAGCTGTATGGTATGAAGTGTTGTACCACCATTCGACTAGCGGTAACCATTGAGCCCACTGATTTTTCATTTTTGATGCAAAACACCTTAGATATGTTTCCAAACACTTGTTGACAACTTCAGTTTGACCATCCGTCTGGGGATGATAAGTTGTGCTGAGATGCAATTGGGTGCCTTGTAGCTTGAATAGTTATTTCCAAAAAATTCCGGTGAAAGTTGGGTCGCGATAAAAAACAATAGAATGCGGCATGCCATGAAGCTTGAAGACCTGATCCATGAAATGTTGAGCCACTGTGGATGTTGTGAATGGTTGTTGAAGAGAACATAAATGAGCATACTTGGAAAGGCGATCAACTACCACCATGATGACTGATTTATTACCCGATTTAGGTAAGCCTATAATAAAATCCATAGGGATATCCCTCCAAATAGCAGGTGGAATCGGAAGCGGTTGCAATGTGCCTAGAGATTTGACTGTTTCTCCCTTGTTTTGTGGACACACATCACATTTAGCCACAAAATTACGAATCACCTTCAGATTTCATGGAAGGCAAGCCTAGTACCCATTAGGTTATATGTGAATGTAAGAGTGTTTTAAAGGGTCAAATGGAAAAAGACTCAAAATGATAATGTTGCAACTCAAAAAACAGGGCTAGCATGCACCAGCAATCAAGGTCTTGGATAACTTCAATCAGTAATTTGGGAGTAAGTATGAATAGAGGGAAGACTTGAATAAGATGAATGTAGGGGCTACTATAAACATCACGTTGAAAAAAGCCTAAGGAAGAAAGTTTCTTAACACAGGATCTTCTTGAACTCAGAAACTAGGGAAGCTAAATAAACATCATGATAATATAATGATCAAACATCCACCATAACATCACCACAATCATTCAAAGCATGAACATTTAGCATCAGAAGCAAATAAGCTGAAAGAGAAGTTGATTAATATTAGCCAAAATGTCTTAAGTCCAGTACATAGCTAGATCACAGTCACTTCATCAAAATATTACAGTCTAAGGGAGCCTTTCTCAACCATCCGAACCAACTAAAGAATTTGATCTATCTATTTATAACAAAAGGGAGGAAACAGTTGGAGGTATGAGATGGCCTCCTTCCCTTGAAAATCTATAAACATTTATTTGATCTAACAACTTACTTAACAACCTATGCTATAAAATAGGAAAATGTTGGTGATTAATCCAACCAATCTTTAAGATGACTTGATTCATTCTTGATGCGCAGCTCCTTGTTTTCCATGTGTCTTTCAAAATCATGTGGTTGTCCTCATGATGCTAGCTGTTGTTTCTACAATCTTCTCCATCATCAACAATCCAAAAAGTTGTTAGCTTATCCCTCTTGAATCCCTGGTGTCTGTTGGTAGCATTTTTAGGTAGCAGCCTGAGTAGCGTATTTCACAACTGGACAAGTAGAAAGGATAGCGCATTTAGGTAGCACCACTTTGCTGCCTATGTGTGCAAACCTTTGTTCTCTATGAAAATTAGGTAGCGCAATTACGTAGTGACACTATGCTACGTCTGTGTGTAGACTCTATTCTCTACCAAATATTAGGTAGCGCCTTTACATAGCACCAATGTGCTGCATCTGTGTGCAGGTTTATTCTCTTCCAAATATTAGGTAGCGCCTGTACGTAGCTCCACTTATGCTGCGTTTGTGTGCAGTTTTAGGTAGCATTGTCAAAAAACATAGCGCCTCCAACCTTGAACATGTGCAGGGAAAGTAGTGGGCTTGCATAATGTCAAACCCATTACTTAGGTGACTTGGCGGTACTGTAGGTAGTGCATTTTACCACTGAGGGAGTTAGCACTTTGCAAAAGCCCAAAACTCTGATAGTTGAATGCTTAGAAGCCTGTATAGATGGAAGAGGTAATATTTGAAATATAATTTACCCTCTCAAAAAGGAAACATCCTAAAAAATGGGGCTCACCTTTCATCATCTATTTTGTTACCTTGACACTTAACCTCACACTCTTTTTGGTAGAAGGAGGATCTTCATTTGGCAGATCAGGCTTCTTCTTCTTAGCAATGACTGGATTTTTCAGTGGGGCTATGCTCTCCTTGACTACTGATGTCTCTTTCTCAATGGCATCTTCAACCAATACCGACAAGTTTCTTTGAGCTACTTCATCTTGAAAATGATGCAACTCTTCCTCGAGTTTCCTGTTCTGAGATTGAAAACCTCTATTCTGCCTATAAAGGTTCTAGAGCTGCCTGTGAAAGGTCTTGGCCTTTCTTGCTGCAAACATTTCCAAGTCAAGGGTATGGCTGTAGCCATCCATGAGCTCTTTCATTTTTACCCTATCAAACATGGCCTCTATTTTCAACTGAGCCACCTCTTTTCTTGCATCCCTAAGTTGCCTGATAAGTCTTTTAAAGGTCAGACTGTCAGGAGGAGTAGTGACATGCACAATCTCGATAGGTTTTTTCTCAGTCTCCTCTTCCACCTGCATGGGAAGTGTCTTGTCTACCTCATCAGGTTTCTTGGTGGCTTTGCTTTTACCCTTCTTCCTCTGCACAACGGTTTCTTCTTTTCTTTCCACAAGCTTTCCAATGCCTTTACTCTTCTTCTTTTGTACATGGATTTTTGGTATGGACTGTTCCTCAACAACTTCTCTAGGAATTGATGACCTTGTGAAAGGTCTTTTACCCTTGATTTTGAATGCTAGAGGAGAAGAGGGGAAGAGTAACTTCTTCCCTTTCTTGGATGTAGCTTTGGTATAAGAAGGAACCTCTTGTAACCTTGGTGGAGGAGGTGGTGAAAAATATCTTTTTGGGGAAGGACACGCTTCCTCCTCAGTTCCTGTGACCTGCTTGCTGACCTTTGAAACTTGAACAGGGGGTCTTCCCTTTCTCTTCATACTGGTCCCTGTTTTAACAACACTGGTGGGTGATAAAGGAATTGCATTCTGTGATTGAGGAGTATGTGCTAGATCCAACTTTAAGTGAGAAGTAGCAACAAAATGCTCCCATGAAATCTCTTTCTTACCCAATTCCTCAGAGACTAGAATTCTGATCAATCCAGAGTGGAAAAGGCTAGAATCTACATCCTTAGATTTGGATTGAATTCTATCTGACATCTTACCTATGCTCCTTAACAAATAATAGGGGATATTCATTTCAGCTTTACTAGTAAAATGAAGAAAAAGCCTTATATGGTACTGGTACAAGGTGCTAAATCTCCCTTCACATGTAAAATATCTCTGGATGATCTTTAAAATCCTTTCAAACTGTTCAATCAATTGACTGCTTGGCATGCTTTTAGACAAATCACTGGCTTGATGTTCATGTTTAAGGATATATTTAGCATAGGATGAACTCAAAGCCATGGCTTTGAACCACTTTTCACCTGTAATGGGGATTCTTGTTGTAGATGAGATAGAGGCTTTAGTCACCTCAAATTCCAAATCCCCAACCTTGGTTCTCCTGCCATCAAAGTGTGATGCAAACTATCTTGTTACCTCTGGATGGCCTCTCTGCATATTCTGGCAGAAAGAGAGGCATCCCACTCTTTGAAAGACCTCCTTTGCCATGGGCTCTGTACCAAAAGGATGCATGTTCACAAGTTCTGTCCTAACCACCTTGCCACCTTTATGTGTCTTCCTCGATTGAGGAGTCTCCATGGATTAGAATGAGAGATTTTAAAGGCTTATGGAATAGTAATAACCAGGAAGACTTTAAATCGAGCTTCAAATGTATGAGGTTGATATTTTAAAATAGACTGGTGCTAGTAAGCCAAGCTTGACTGTCAGAATTACACCCTTAGATTTGGATTGGTATTTGAGAGTGTAGACAGTGAGGGGGTAATCCGTAATTGGCCCTTTGCAACTGAGTAAAACACTTAACTCCAAAATGGAAGGAAGTAGGGGAGACAGAGAGGGGTTTAAGAAGTGCCACTGGGTAGCATGATGCATATGCAGAGGATAGGCTATTTAGGTGCTTGCAACTTCAATGAATATGGACGATAAAATTAATCAGACCTAGATACAGACAATGGAGTTCACAGGTCTGAAAAAGAGAGGAGACAAGGCTATCATGCAAATATGAGTCCCTTATAGCTGTGCAAGCTCGATAAACCAAAACGTGAGTGCAATTTTCTTGTGAAAACTAATATGCAGAGGAGGCAACACGAGATACCTATGGATTGGACACCTGTTGGAATGTTCAGCGAAATCTCAGGATGAAGTTGTGAACATTTCGGCCCTCGAATCTACCTTAGCATCAAATTTGGTCGCACCGTTGTCGCCTGGTCAAAACTATGAGTTTGAGCAGCGCAACATTCATGAAGTTTTCAAATAAAAAAACTTTATCAGGGCTCATAAATGAAAGATTTTGGAGGTATCTTTAACCTACTCCTGGCACTGAAAACAAGGAACATGAGATCATTCATGGTAATCATAACTCATGGTGGAAATCATGATGAACGGGCAAGGCACTACGAAACTGCCTGATGAGTAAGCAACTCTCCAGTTTTAAAAAATGATGGATAAGTAAGCAAGGACAACAAGGCATGCCCGCGAGATCATGAGTGAGGAGAATGGTGTGTCACATCAGTCTAGTCATGCGAGGGGAGGGATCGATCCTAATGACAAGTCATGAAGGGGTTCAAAACTTAAGTCATGAACTAAAAAGGGTTTAATTCCAAAAATCAATTTAAGGATAAAATTAGAACTATGACTCAAAAACTTTATTCATCTAAGGGGTCCTACCAAACATAAAATTTAAAGGGATGAAACTTAAAAAATTAAAATCTAAGGCTTAAAAAAGGATTAAAGAAAACTAAAAGACCCAAGGCAATTTAGTGTGATAACACCATCCTAGAAAAAATAAAGTTCGACCCTGTCATAGGTTTTGGTAAACCTGGAGTGCCCAACTGTGGGTGTAGCATGAAGCTCAAAAAGCACCGTGGATTTAAGTTTTGACTATTTACTTAAATACAAACGGGCTTTGTATCAAAGCTCATAATGGAGCCATGAGTACCCTGGGGAAACTGGAGAATTAGACTGCAATTGTTGTATTAGATGCGAACTTTTGGGATCATGTATCCATTCCTGGTGAATGACTTGGATCCAATTTGGTACAATGAAGGAGAGAGAAAAAAGGGAGCCTTCATCTTTAGATTTTCGGGAAAGTACATCAACCACCACATTGTCTTTTCCTTTCTTGTAAATGATCTCATAATCATATCCAAATATATTAGTCACCCATTTTTGTTGCTCTGGGGAGGAAATGCATTGTTCCAGAAAATACTTGAGGCTTTGATGGTCTGTCTTAATTTGGAAGCATTGCCCCAATAGATAAGGGAACCATAAATCAATGGCATGTAGAATGACCAACATTTCCTTTTCATAGATTGATTTGCCCAAATTTCATTCAGATAGTTGTTTGTTGGTAAAGGCCAAAGGCATACCCTCTTGCATAAGGACAACTCCAATACCTTTCCCTAAAGCATCACATTCTAGGAAAAAGGTCTTTGTGAAATTAGGAAGGGCCAATACTGGAGTGGCGCACATGGCCATCTTCAAGGTTTGAAAATACTGAGCAGCTGTTGGGGTCCAAGTGAAAGAATTCTTTTTAAGGAGTGTCATGAGAGGTGCCACAATCTTTCCATAATTCTTAACAAAATTGCGATAATAAACTGTTAGGCCCAAAAATCCTCGCAATCTTTTGAGAGCCTTTAGGTGAGGCCAATCTTGCATAGCTTAAACCTTTTTAAGATCCACCCTTGCATTGTTCTTTCTAACAAGATGGCCTAAGTAATCGACTTCTGAGGCGCCAAAAGCACATTTAGATTGTTTCAGGAAAAGTTGGTGCTGAGAGAGTAGATGGAGAACTCGGTCCACATGAGTAAGGTGGTCTATCTAGGTTTTTCTATAGATGAGGATATCATCAAAGAAAACTAAGACAAAATGAAGGAGAAAGGGGCGAAAGACATGATTCATGAGGCTTTGGAAGGTGGAGGGGGCATTACACAAGCCAAAGGGCATGGCCAAAAACTCATAGTGGCCCTCATGAGTTCTAAAGGTAGTCTTAGGAATTCCTGCCTCTTTCATACAGATCTGGTGGTAGCTAGAACTGTTGGCATAGGGGTAGACCCAGGGTTCAACGCTACAACAACGCAGCAACAAATCCCTAAATACCGACCCTTTCGAAAACACTTGCGAAGTAGATGAAGTCTCACTTGAGGTAGAGGCAGGGGTGGTTGCAAGACTCAGGTGCCTGCAACCTTAGTTGGGACACATATATGTGATTCTAACACTTAATAAAGCACTCAACATCATCAGTTCCTCAATATGAAAGAAATATCCACTTCGCTAATAGAACAGAGCTTCGCAGTACTCACACTAATATAATGTATTCAAGCACTTAGCATAGAAAAATAGATCAGATCTAGTAGATCAAGCACTAAGCACATTCATATGGATCAGATATAACATTCTAACATATCATTAGTGCTAAGCATAAGAAGATCTATCTAATCATCTTAAATAACTTAGAAAAAGAAGACATAAACACATTAATACAAGCACAAATCAAGACAACACAACGTTTACATGGTTCACCCCCACCCTGGGGCTACGTCCACCAACTCTTCTTCTTTATTGTTTTCAATCAATCGGTTACAAGAAAAAATCCATCAAAACCCTTACTCCACACATAATAGAAGATCTGGGAAACTTGCTAGATCCTTCTTCCTTGTCTTACACCACTAAGCCCTCCACAATCTGCTACAAGGACCTGCACTTAGCTCTACAAGTCTCTTACAGTCATGAACAAAGCACTTATAGAATTTACTCACACTTAGCATACATTCAAATCACATAGATTCACTATTCGACTTCATCTTACATTGCCTATCCTTCTATTTATACATACAAAATAGGCCTAAACATGGGTAAACCCATGGGATGACATCCCATTCCTGTTACATATTCCCAAAAACCCAAAAACGATCCAAAAGTGGGTCAAGATCCCGTGATATCCGCTTCATCTTGTGCTCCTCCTTTGACAAGTTGTCGAAGTCCCAAAATAGGTCACTATGACCAAGAATCTCCCAAAACTTGGTCAAGGGCCAACAAGCCCCCAACACTCACTTGTGACTCGTCTCGAGTCACTCTGATCTGACCAGTTCTACTTTGAAGGCCTCAAGCTTGGCTTGATATTCTTTGACCTGATGCTGTGATACGACCTCTTGCTCGGTGAATTCCTGGATCACTGTGTCGTTCACGGGCCCTTCGAGGCACTGTTCTGCTGCAATGACAACCTATTCTAGCTCTACTCCTTAGCTTTCAACCTCTGTGAATAACTGACATGCCTTATATTGTACTGGTTGAAGTTGTTGAGTAACTTCCATCACTCTGATTTGAATCATATGGATCTACTGCTGGGCAGTGCATTGCTCCTGAGACCACTTCATTGTTTCTTTGACTGATAGGGCTTTCAGCTACGCTTGTAGTGTGTCTATGTGCTATTTTTCTTCCTTGAGTTGTGACTCCAAAGATTGTAACTATGGATTTTCGGTGAGGTTCTCGTATGTCTGGGCACTCCGGTTACTCAAATTCTTGCACTCCAAGGCAAGAGTTTTAGTCTGTCAACTGCGCTGCAGGAAGTTTCTTTCTATTGGTCTCTTACATCTTGAGGGGTCTTGGGCACAATGCAGAGCTCCAAGTCTGCTATGCACTACTGGACCTGTTGGATTACCTCTTCAAGTTGTGCCACCTGCCGTGGAACTTTATCTTTGGTCTATACTTTGACGAATATCATAGAGCGAAGTGCTTTGTGAACCATTTCATTTACTTCTAGTTTCTCGGTGAGCAACTGTTCCTTGCTTTTCTATAACTGTTCTTTTTCTTCATCCCACTTCACTTGTAGATCAAGATTTTCCCATTCTGCAGCACTGCGTTTCTCCTCAAGGTATTTCTGTACTTGCACTAAAGCCTGGGTGGATTACGCTGTCTCCTCATGTGCTCATTGAAGGCGAGCTTTGACTGTATAAGCGATTTGGTGGATTTGAGCTGGCTCATCTCCCAGTTCTGATGTTCCAGTTGACAGAGGCGCAGTAGATACCGTACGGTTGGATTGTAGTGCCTGTTGTACCCCTTGTAGCTCATCCTTAATCCAACTGAACACCTCCTCCTACTTAGCTTCTTTCTTCTCTGCTATCTCCAATGAAGAATCATTTAGGGCTGCTATAATGAAATCAAAGTCATCTGATGTGAGGGTAGTCTGAAATTTGGTCTTGGTTTCTTTCACTTTCTTCCAGGATGAGGGTTTCGGTGGGGAAACCTTCCTTTTTTTGAGGTGCCCTCCTCATCTCTAGGCAATGTAAACTCACCTTTCTTCTGTTCAACTTCTGCACCATCTAGCTCTTCACCATCACGTCCTTGCTCAGGTGCGATGGAAGCAGTCTTGGCTGAGGTATTGTTTATATCTTGATCCTCTTTAGTATTCTTTATCTTGCTAGATCCAGGTGTATCCTACGCAGTTTTTGGGCTGTCAACATCAGACATATTCCCAGGGTCTACTGGAACAAGGAGGTCTTCTGACCATTCATTGGTAATTTCTTCCAATTCATCCTCCCTCAACTTGTAGTTTGATTGCAGCTATTGTTTATGTCCATCTGTGTGCTGTGATGTAAATAAAATGGCGGTCTGTGCTGAACTTCATTAAAGGCCTGAACATGTGGAGGGTATTCAGGTTCATACGAGGCTCATAATGGATGGCTACCTTCAACTGGTTGTAATACGTATGGAACATGACATTTGACTGCCACTGTTTATTCATGTCGTTCGAGTACCACAATGTACTGAACTTTGTGGCCAGAGGTTCAAACAGCTCAATGTCCGAGAAGGTCGCACCTTTCGGCATCTCCAATGCAATGAAAGCAATCAGGATCAATAGCCAACTGAATTGGAATTCATATCCTTGATCTTGGGCTTCCATGTAGTCCATTTCCAACTGGTTTACTAGGTACTATGCCCAATTCATCTGAAGTCCTTCTATGCACTTCCCTGCGAGGTCGACTACAAACCCCGTGAATTGGGTGGGTTGATTATTTCGCACTAACTTTCCTGCTATCAATTGGAAGGCAAGGCGCATTATGCCGCTTTGTATAGAATCTACCTTGTAGCCTCACATGCCCTTCTTGACATATCCATAGGTGTCTTTAATCTTCTGCACAAGAGCGCGATCCATGGCTTTTCCCGGGTAAAAATCCTGTGGGTTAGGGCCTTGCATGCTTAGCCCTGTGATCTGATTGATCAACATTGGATCCACTGTGACACAAAAGTTTAACCATAAGTATACACCATGGTAACAGAACAACAGTAGCTTGACGCATGAGTTCACTTCTTGGTGCCTTTTGAAGTGCGGGATCTTCATGACGTTGAGCAGTGTGGACTGCGCGAGGTTATGGGTCCATGATTGAGGAATTATCTTTGAATTATTTCCTTTTTTTCTGGTCAGATACTTATGTGGGGTGATCATGCTATAAAACTTCCTGTCGCTGAGTTTGAAGTCACTAAACTTCAACACTGTAATTTTATCTTGGTCGGTGAGAACTGCATGTATCCCCTTTGGGCGGTACATAGTGACCAAGGCATACTCAAATTCTCTGAGCACACTGTCTCTATTTATCATTCTGCATAGAGGGGTTATATAGGTGGGTAGTATACTCAGGATTAAATTAGCATTCACAAGATCATCCCTATGCTTAGTTCACTTTTCATCTACTAGCCGGGATGGACTGACTCAAGCATTGGATGGAGAGGCTGACAGTCCTCTTGTCGAAGATGACTATACACTTGTAGACACTTCTCTCTCTAACATGACTCTTTCATTCATTAATTCAATGAGAAATTCTGTTATTGAGTCTTCAACTATGGTAAGCTCGTCAGACATACGCACTCGGGATTAAAATTATCACGGTCACGATGAAGTTAGATACGACACTAGAACAAACAAAAATAACACAATGATCACTGTATACAATTCACTTAGTCTACTGGCTCAAACTCTTAGTTAGCAAAAGTGTTCTCCAGGCATGGCGTGATGGGATAAGCAGGCAACTCAGCAACAGTTCACTTGTAACGGGTATGAAGCCTCATTAACTCTTTTTCTATCCATTATGGTGCGGTCCAACGGTCTGGTGTCGAGCTGTAAATGATTTTCGACCCATTTGTTGCGGGAGTCGAATAGATATATCGGCCCCAACGGCTATATTTCTTCACCCTGGCGAAGTACCATGTGTCATTGTTCTGATATCTCGACGAAGATCCAATTCTGCAAATTTTCTATTTGCGAAGTTCCCTCTGGAACTTTCTGCAACTTATCTCTCTTCTTACTTTTCTTTCTAGCCTTCTTTTCGTTTTCCATTTTGATTCTTATCTTCTATGGTCTTAGTTACTTCGTGCTGTTGAGATTCTCTCCTAGGACTCATGGGTAACACCTCTTCTTTATCCGAGATAGGTACTTCAATCTCCTTTGAGTCATCTAATGTTCTTGCAGCTTTGACATTTGGGTTTCTAGTGTTAAATAGCTTCGATCCATTCTCCTATTCTTTGATCAAGTGTGCGATCCTTCTGTTCATGAAATATTTTAACTCCTTTTTCTTTTGCTCCAAGACTTCTTCTCCTTTATTTCTTCTGGCTTGAGCTCTGTCAATCCAAGGTTTTCCTATTAACATGGTAAACATGGCGCTGTCCTCAATAAATTGAATAATCTCAAAATCTTCCTTTGTCGAAGTTCCATTGATGGTCATAGGTATTTGAGCGAGCCTTCCACATAGGTTTACCATTTTTCCTCTAAATAACCCTAGTCCTCCTAATGAAGGAATCATAGCAAGCCTTCCTATAGCTTCCCAAGTTCTCTCTGTCATGATATTCACCTGTGTTTCTTCATCTAGAACACAATCAATGTAGAAGTCTCCTATTCTTTCTTCAAGGTGTTCCTTGTCTTTAAAGATATCTGATAATATAATATGTCGGTGGCCATTCAAGGTTTCTCTCATATGTAGCAATATTTTCTCTGATTCTTCCTGGGGTTCTGCTATAGCCTCTATAGCTACCTTAGGGTTTTCTTGATTCAGATTCATTCCTTCAAGCTTAGCAATCATTCTGGGGCAATCCAACACTTCATGGTCCATAGATTTGCAACAAAGACAACTAGGTCTTCTCCTAGTGCATTCTTTAGCAAGATGTCTCGGTTTTCTGCAACTGTAACATAGGGTTAATCTGCTCTTTCTTTTAAATGATCCCCAACCTCTTCTATATTGCACACTAGGATCATAAGAGTTAACCTGCAATAAATTCTTTTCGGGATCCTTCATCCATTCGTTAGTCCAAACATTATTTCTATGCATAGGTATAACATATATTTCACTATTCTTATCAGATCTACTCATATCAAACCTTCTTTCATCTATTAATGCCCTAGTTTTCAAACTAGGACAGACTCTATTAAACATACATAGATCCATACTCTAGAAACAAAAATTTCCACTTATCTTACTTCTACAGAGAACAAAGCTTACAGATCTAAAACTTTTAAGTATTCTTACCTTTATCAGAGAACAAAGCTTGCAAATCTTACTTCTTTTAATAAGAAATTCTCACTTTTACCTTTCTTAGAGCACCAAGCTTCCAGATCTTTCTTCTTTTAATAAGAAATTCTCACTTTTACCTTTCTTAGAGAACCAAGTTTCCAAATATTACCTCTTTTCTTCATATCCGATCTCCTTTCTTCAGATCGAGCTTCTTTATTTAGAACAAAGCTTTATAAATCAAGTAGAATACTGCACGCTAGGGCACAGATATACACATAGAGCTTCCACAATTTCAGGATGAATATTTTCACAGAGCTTCTTCTTTCTCAGTTACCAACAATCATAGTTTTAGGTCCTGATACTGCACACTTCAGTAGTAGATCTATGCACAAAACTTATCTTTTCTTTACTTCAGTTCCCAACAATCACAGTTTTAGGTCCTGGCAACAGAACCATTTGTTGGCATAGGGGCAGACCTAGGGTTCAACGCTACAACAATGCACCAACAAAGCCCTAACTACTAGCCCTTTCGAAAACACCTGCAAAGCAGATGAAGTCTCACCCAAGGTAGATGCAAGGGTGGTTGCAAGACTCAGGTGTATGCAACCTTATCTGGGACATAGATCTGTGATTCTAACACTTAATAAAGCACTCAACATCGTCAGTTCCTCAATATCAAAGCAATATCCACTTCGATAATAGAAAAAATCTTCGCAGTACTCACACTAATCTACTGTATTCAAGCACTTAGCATAGGAAAATAGACCAGATCTAGCAGATCAAGAAATAAGCACATTCATATGGATCAGATCTAACATTCTCAGATATCATTAGCACTAAGCATAAGAAAATCTATCTAATCATATTAAAGCACTTAGCAAAAGAAGACATAAACACATTAAGGCAAGCACAAAGAAAGACAACACAGTGTTTACATGGTTCACCCCCACCCTGGGGCTATGTCCACCAACTCTTATTCTTTATTTTCTTCAGTCAATTGGTTAAAAGCACAAAGCCATCAAAACCCTTACTTCGCACAGGAAAAAATATCTGTGCAGCTCGCTAGATCCTTCTTCCTTGCATTACAACACTAAGCCCTCCACAATCCGCTACAAGGACCTACACTTAGCTCTACAAGTCTCTTACAGTCATGCACAAAGCACTTATAGGATCTACTCGCACTTAGCATACATTCACATCACATATATGCACTATTCAACTTCTTCTTACATTGCCTATCCTTCTATTTATACATACAAAATAGGCCTAAACATGGGTAAACCCATGGGTTGACATCCCATTCCCGTTACATATTCTCCAAAACCCAAAAAGGATCCAAAAGTAGGCCGAGATCCCATGATCTCTGCATCATCTTTAACTCCTCCTTTGATAGGTTGTCGAAGTCCCAAAATAGGTCACTATGACCAAGAATCTCCCAAAACTTGGTCAAGGGCCAACAAGAACGAAGATCAAGTTTACTAAAGAACTGGGTGCCACTCAATTCATCCAAGAGGTCATCAATGACAGGAATGGGAAATTTGTCTTTAATGGTGAGTTTGTTGAGGGCACGGAAGTCAAGAAACATGTGCCAAGAACCTTCTTTCTTCAAGACCATGACCATAGGATAAGAGTAGGGGCTCATACTAGGCTGGATAATGCATGCATTGAGCAGTTCTTGAACCGTTTTCTCAATTTCAGTTTTTTGGGAAAAGGGGTGACGATAGGGACGTATATTGGGAGGGAGGCTTCCTACTACAAGGGGAATGGAATGATCATGAACACCATGGGAAGGTGGGAGTCCCTGGGGAGTGGAAACTACCACTTGATGTTTAGAGAGGATGGATTGGAGGTCTTGCGGCACAAAGGGTGTCTCAGTTGCCTGTATGGAATGGAGTTGGGCAATAACACCAGAATGACCTTTTTTTAGCAGATTTTCCATGCAATGGGAACTAATGATCTCTGGTGAACTGAGGGTGGTGCCTTGGAACTTATATTTTTGGACCTCCTGGTTGAATTGCATGGTTAATATATTGAAATCCATGAGAATGGGACCTAAATTCCTTAGCCAGTCTACACCCAACACAATGTCACAACCACCCGTGTCGATAGAAAACATATGATATTTGAGGTGGTAGTCACCAATTTGGAGACACACATTTTCACAACGCCCTCCACATTTCATGGAGCCGCCATTGGCAATCATGATTTGGAAATTATTGACTGCATGGATATAAAAATGTGTTTCTTGGGTAATGCAACGATGAATAAAATTATGAGTGCTACCACTATCAACCAGAATGATCACCTTCCTATGCTTGATGTAACCAATTAGCTTGAGGTTTTGGGGAGTAGAGAAACCAGTGAGAACATTTAGGGAAATGATCGGTTCTACTTCGGGAGGGTCTGAGGGAGGAGTTATGTTCGTGGTTTTAGGTGACTCAGACACAAGGGGAGTTTCAACATCCTCTTCCAAAACATCCTCTGAGATGGCCATAAAAATATTTTGTTCCTCACACTTGTGGCCCAGAAAATATTTGTCATCACGATTATAACAAAGGCCTTTGAGTTGGCGTTTAGTCATTTAATCTCTTGTCAATTTTTGGATCTTTAGTGGAGCAGAGGGAGTAGTGGGATTTACTGGTTTAGTGTGAGGAATAAAGGGGGGTTTCCGGTTTTGAGAAGATACAACCTTTTTTCCTTCTTTA
>SNQJ01S0137536.1:63802-78312 GCA_010110895.2 Picea sitchensis | reverse complement strand
TTTATAAATGACAACAATGGGTAATGAATAAATGTTGAATGCTAATTGATGAGTTTTTGTGCAAGAGGGAAGTTTTGGGAAAAAGAGCCCCACACTCATTCACCCCCTCTCTAAGTGTGGTAGGTGTGTCCAAAAACTAGTCTGAATTCTTTTTCAATTTTTAATTTCCTTATCTATTCTCTCTGAGCATTCTTCTCATGAATATTAGTCCTTATTCTTACTTCTGTGGGTTCCTCATTCCCTAAAACTAGATAAAGTGCATTTGGAAAAAAAATTGTTAGCTTGTCATTCCCAAGAATATCAGAAAACAACTGAAACCAAAGGTCAACTACGTTTTAGGGTTGCTCTGGTTGTCTCATCGAGGCTACAGGGTTTCTGGGTGTAGGGGAGAAGTAGGGAATTGCGCAATTTTAGGGTTACCAATAGGCTGTGGGGGTTTATCTTGCATCTCAGGGCTAGGGATATTCTAAAATACTTCTATGGAATTTTTAAAGAACAAATTTTGTTTTAGAGGGTCATACATGTCTTCTTTAGGGGTTGCTTTATGGATCTAAGATAAATTATCAGCATCAACTCTTGTCTTTTCTCCTCCTCGAGTGAAGATATTGAGGTTGGGAAATTGTCCTTTAATAACACTCTTGATTTATGAACTGATGAGGTTAGTTCCTCGTTGATGTACCTGATCTTCCCATTTTGCAATCAGTTCAGGGAAATATTTAGTTACATTCCCATTGGTTCTGCAATGAGAGAACCATGGCCACCTCGGATGCGGACAGTCTCTCGCCATATGGCCTTTCTCATAGCAGTTATAACATTTTCTTGGTCCTCTTCCCCTGGTTCTTCCTCCTCTGAAGTCTCCTCTAGCTCCACCTCTTCGACCTCTTCCCAGTTCCTGAGGGGTTTCATTCACACTGAATGTTGTTCAATCCAACATGTCCACAAGTGCATCCAACGCTCTACATTTATTGTTAGTATGTGTGGTATATGTGCAAAACTCACATGTATGCTTGCCCAATACAAATACCTGTATGCCTTCAACCTCGAAGATCGAAAGAAATATAGTATGCTCAATGATGTATCCCAGGTAATGAACCTTGTCCATGTCGAAGGATAATACATGTAGACTCAGTGATTTCAACCTCAGAGGTCGCAAGAACTACAGTATGCCTACCCCATACAAATACTTGACCAAGGGGGTGATGATGAAGTAAAAGAACTAAATGGAAAAGGAGTTGAACAGAATCCAGGTGAAGTAACATCTCCCAGAGACGAGGTTGATCTCGTGAAGAAGAGGAAGGTTTATCCCTCGAAACCTTCTTCCCAGAAGAAATCGAAATCCACCGTGACCACGATGAAGACTATGCTTACTGCCGATGATTTTGAATTCATCATCGCAACTCTCATGGAAATCATGGAGAAACAAGATGCCAAGAAGGAGGAAATGTACGATAAAATTTAGGTCGAACTCTGAGGGGTACAAAAATCCCTTCAGTCCAGTCGCGCAATCTCCACTGCACACCTTCCATCAGGAGAACCAGAGTCAGATATGAGCCAACCCAACTCCACCGACTAGCTGATGTGGCTGAAGCTCACCTTCATCGTGCTCAAGAAGAAACAGAACCAGCCACCCAGGCCTTGAAGCAAGTGCAAGGCGTAATTGTAGAGCAACGCAGAGTTGCATAATAGGAGAAGGTTTCTCTTCAAGAAAAGTTTGAAGAAGAGAAATCCCAAATGCAACAAGAAAAATAACAGTTGCTCACAAAGCAACTCATAGTGAAAGAAGTAGTCAATAGAGAACTATGCCCTGTGACAGGCTTAGAGCAACAAGAAGAATACCGAGTCATGCATCAAGTAGAGCAACTTGCAGAAGCTATCCAACAGCTACAACAATGAATATCAGACTTAGAGCTCCACACAGTGCCCAACACCCCGCAGGATGTGAGGGACCAAAGAGAAGCAACTGTTGGAAGCGCAGTTGAGAGAATAAAGGCACTTGCCATGGAATGTGAGAAACTCACTGATCATAGTTCCCAGACCTATGAGAAACTCACTGAGAAACCAAAACTAAAGGCATTGGAATCGCATCTCCAAGAGGCGAAGTATTAAGAAGAAATGATACAAGCATAGTTGAAGCCCCTATCAGCTATGGAAAGAATGAAGTGATCCCAAGAGAAGTGCACTGCCCAGCACCAGGTCCACACTATCTAGAGAAAATTCATGGAAGTGACTCAGAGGCTCCAACCTTTATAGGATAAGGCTTACCAACTGTTCACAAAGATCGAAGGCCGAGGAACGGAACTAGAGCAAGTCATCACTGCAGCTGAACAACGCCTAGAGGGACCTATCAATGAAGAAGTCATACAAGATTTCATTGAACAATAGGTTGTGGAAAAACAACAAGTTGAATAATATCAAGCCAATCTCGAGGATTTTGAAGCAAAACTAGTCAGATTAGAGTGACTCAGGACGAGTCACAGGTGAGTGTTGGGGGCCTATTGGCCCTTGACCAAGTTTTGAGAATCCTTGGTCATGTGTGACCTATTTTTGGGACTTCGAAAAGCTATCGAAGGTAGAGCACAAGACGAAGTGGATATCACGGGATCTAGGCCCCTTTTTAGGGATTTTTGGGTTTTGGGCTTATGTAACGGGTATGGGAATCTCGACTCATGGGTTTTACCCATGCCTAGGCCTATTTTGTAATGTATAAATAGAATGATAGGAAATGTAAGAGGAGATAATTGCAATTTATGCTAAGTGATAGAGTTATATCTATGTGATCAAGAGTTTTAAGTGCTTTGTGCATACTATGTGAGACTTGCAGAGCTAAGTGCCAGTGGTTGTAACAGAATGTGTGAAAGCTTGGTGTTATACCCTAGCTAGAAGAAGGAGGATCCGACGGAGTGCGCACAGATCTCCTGTCTTTTGTGGAGTATAACTTGGATGCTATGTGAATTTAAGAATCTTTACCAAATATAATAAAGAAGAGAAGAGTTGGTGGACGTAGCCCCAAGGTGCGGATGAACTACGTACATGGTGTGTTTCTTTGCTTTGTGCAATGTGTTGATGTGTTTATATGTTAATGTGCTTAGTGATTTAATATAGATGAATGATATGTTGATGCTTAGTGCTTAATGATATAGATGGATGTTGTACATGATTTATATACATGTTCTTAATGCTTGAATCTACTATATCTAATCTGCTTCGTCTTGCTAAGTGCTGCTAGATGCTAGATCTAGTTGAATACTGCGATGCTCTGTAATTAGGGTTTAACTATGCTAGAACTAAGATTGGATATTGGTGAATGTTAACTACTGAGTGCTCTGTCAAGTGTTAGAATCATAGATCTATGTCCTAGCTAAGGTTGCATACATCTGAGTCCCGCAACCACCCCTTCCTCTACCTCTAGTGAGACTTCATTTGCTTCGTAGGTGTTGCCGAAAGGGTCGGTAGTTAGGTTTTTGTTGGTGCATTGTTGGTGTGTTGTTGGTGCGTTTAACCATTGGTCTGCCCCTATACCAACAGACCATGAATCCACCCCAACCTCTCCCTATCCCAAGCGAGGGTGTTTATGTTGCCATCTCAGTCAGGGACATAATTATCATCCCCTCTTCCATCAAGAAAACTTTATTCCACAGGGGGGTTTCTCTCAACAGTCTTCCCCTTGCATCGTTCTTGAAATATGCCTCTGCTCATGAAAAATATTGGTGATTCTCAGCTACGAACTCAATAATGTATCCTTCTAATGTGGTACTAACCCAAAAATCAATTGCTCACGTGAATGGATGATCCAACCGATGAAGCGCTGCAATATATTTTGTATCCCAAGTACAGGTCCTCTTGACTCATTCTTGAAACTCTGGAGCTTCTTGGAGCCTATCTATCCTGTGGAAAAGTTCTTCTGGGAAGTTAACCCAGAATATCTCATACTAGTCGCTCGATCTTTCTGAGTAAAAGACTACCTCCCATGTATCTTTCACAGATTTTCCCCTTATCTTTGCTTCTCTCCATATGAAGGTGTCACAGTTTCGCTCCAACCATTGGTCAATATTATATCTGTGAATCTGTGGAAGCATCCTCCCTATAGGTTCCCTTTTAATGCAGGTCCCGAAAACATAACCATTTTTTTGGTGCAAGATTGATCAAACCAGGGTCCTTCTCAAGTTACCAACAAAAGGTACCATGTAGTCTAGAGAGCTCACATTTTCATCTCCTCCAAATAAAATAAGTCTAACCCAAAGCATTGTTGAGACAAAAGGATAGGTAAGGGCAATAAGAGTACTTAGGTGGGTTCACAAAACCCTCAAGATTCATCGGGATCTTGTGCAAGAAATCTAACTACAGAGAAAATTGGAACTCATACGCTCAGGAACTGAAACAACTTAGGTTGTGGAAAGCATTAATGTACATAAACATCATGTGGAACTTATGAAACATAAAGAAGTATTGTAAAGACACAATGCAGAAGTATAAAAACAGAATGACCCAACATATTTTTAAATTTTGGAACCTTCTTCATATATTATCTTCAGATATTTCTCGTTACAACCTAAGAGATACAAAGTAGTGCTTTGTTATAGACTCTTGGATCTAGCCCATGTCACAGAGCTCTAATTCCCAAAATGGTGTACATATTACATTACAGAACTCAAAACCCGACTTCTCAACAATAGACAACAACAATTATGACCAAACCTAACAACAAGAGGAGAACCAAACCCTTTTACAATCATATGCATCTCTATATATAAGCTAATTCGTGTCTTCTGGATTTGGCTTGCATGTTTTCTTGTTCTGTTGAAACTTATTTTTCTTTGTTGGCGTTACACTGTCCTTTTCGCAACTAATTTTTGTTACTTCTCCTTGCTATGTTGTCCAACTTCTTCTGTAGCTTGCGCAACTCGTACTAGACCAAAATTGGGACTGTAGTCCTTCTTGCGCAACTTCTCATCCAAAAATGAAGGGCCCAACACTACATAGTGTATCTAAGAAAATCAATTGACCCTAAAGTTGAAATGTTTACCACAACTACCTTGACATGTCTTCACAACCTCATCCAATTTTCACTATCTGAGTCATTCTATAAAATAAGTTATAGAACAAATGGTAAGATGACCTTTAAATAACATACCTTGGAACACATCATCACAAGACTTCATCCTCCCTTGGAATTTTTCCCTTATTTACTTCATCTTCCCTCTGAAATTTGCCTCATATATCCTTGGTTACCTTAGATAATAATAACTTACTCACATATAAGATATTCAATAGAATGTGTGTGTGAATGTGCTTATGAGTGACTTCTTGAGGTGTATATATACTTTTTCTAAGTAACTTCTTTCCTTAACTTTAGGGTTTCTTGAACTTTCTTGTTACAACCACTTTTCCCTTTCATTAATGACTTGCAACCAATTAGGGACTTCTTAACCCATATTTTAACCAAATACAGGCTTCCTAACCCATGTTTGGGGCTTCCAACTTCACAAGGCCATATATCCATAACCACGAGGAACCATGTGGTGTACCACCTATCACCAGAAACGACACGACAAGGATTATCCATATATGATTGTATTACCTAAATTTACATTGTCCTTCATGTCCATGTTCCTCAACCAATATTTAGGTACTAAAACCACACCTCTGGGGATTCATGTAGACTTCATCAAATGCACCCAACACATTTGTTGACATCAACCACTCCATCAATGAAAACTAACTCACCATCAATCTCAACCATATATCTAGGGCTTTTGGACTTCTCCAACGGTTGACATTAATATCTAAGGGTTGACGTCAATGAAAACCAACTTTCCAACAATATTTTGGGATCTTGTGGAGGTATTTTCACAAGTAGAAATCATGTGATAACTTTTTGGCACCATTTCTAGGGAGGATTGAATCATTCTCCTCACAAAACCTTTTGGTAAAATTATCCCAAAGCCCGTATATCAAATTTTACCTAGTGACTCCATTGAGGGTAGAGTCACTCACTTTCCTTTCATGACCTAAGGAGTTCATCTGGCGACTACACTGATATACTTTGAGGTGTCATCCATTGTTAAATTTTGTAAGATTGCACATTCTCAAGTAATCGGATTATGGCACCTTGGTCACTTCATGAATTATTTCCCTATGTGGATATTAAGATTTTTGGATAACCGAATAAATTTTCTCTGGATTAGGGGAGAAATTTTCCAAAATTTGATGGATATGCATCCCTTGTTATTACGCATGTTGTGAATTTATTGAAGTATATTTTAGAGATATGTGTGACACATCAAGATGTGCTAACAAGATTGTGGTTTCTATCTCTGGAAATAAGACAAAAGGATTGGGTTAAGCATACTCTCAATACAAAGAGTGTATCTTCTCATACAATCTTCATTGAGGAATTCCACAAAAGGTGGGCCCCAAGAACATAAATATATGAAGACATTCTCCACGATATCATGGTCTCCCTCCAAAGGGAAGGGTTAATTTCTTACCCTGTTGAGGAAGATGAAGAATCCATTGACAAACAAGAAGTTGAAGAGAAGATTCATGAATAGGGTTACCAACCCATCGAAGAGGAACACGAATCACCTCATCAATCCATTGAAGACAATGAAGATTTGATTGAAGAACAAGAGCCTCAAGAGGTGAATCATGAGGAAGATCTCCAAATACATGAAGTAGAACATGAGTTGCCTTCTGAATATGTTGAAGAAGACTACTTTGATGAAACACACCATGTTGAAGACCTAATCCATGAAGTGGATCCTCATGAATATGAAGCATCAGTGTTTGTTCCTCCATTTGATGAAGTCATTTAAGCTTCCATTGCTCCTACACATGAAGAATATAAAAAGATGTACTCCTTTACAATATTTTGATGTTTCTCTATTTAATGATTTGGAAAGTGAAGAAGTGTTAGATGACCCCTTGGATTTAGTGGACCCTTAATGTTATATAAAAATTATGATGTGATTAAGAATATTGATAATTTCATACATGTTGGGAGACATAAGTGGGATGTGATTTGTTCTGGTATTGATGGAGATCTCATTTATGAAATCGAAGGTCATTTTCAATTGTTATATTTAAAACAACCATGTGTGATTGTTTATAATTAAGATGTGTGGCAACATGAAGATGACATGATTACAGATTTATTTGAATCCCCAGGGATGACTTATTGTATCATTCTCATGATGATTCATGGTCATATCCTAGAGGGTTTCAGACATATTTTTTTGAGAACTTGGATTTATTCTATGGAGAATATTTCTAGCTACGACTATTCTCTAAATTTGATGAAGGTAAATCCATTATTTTCCCAGAGAAAGATTTGTGTGATGAGAGTTTCTAGCCTTTTCCTTTTATATCTTGCTACTCCATTGAATATATGGTTGGGATTTCTCCTCCTGATAGTGATGTACCTATGGGGAAAAGTGTTTTTCAACCTATGGTTTGTTGCAGGGGTTTTTATTTTGACACACAAAGCCAACAAGTCTTCGATTGGGAGCAAACATTGTTCTCTAGGTCTGGTTTGATCCCTTATCAAGAACCCTCTTCTTCCATGGAAAACCTTAGAGTTTTCCTTAGGTCCCGTATCATCCCTTCTAGATATTCGAGTGATAGATTTGTAGCTGAGGATGAGGATATACCTTTGTATGATTATTTTTACCTTGTCCTGGGATGGATAGGAAAGGGTTGTGGCAATACACCCTTACATGACTTTGTCCCTTCCTCCCAACTCCATGAGTTATATTTTATGATTGGTTATGGTATAGTGTCTATTCCAACTCATGATCTTTTGGAGATTGACTTGTCATTTTTTTGGTTTATCATTAATCCAAGGGTAGATATTTTGATATAATTTTGAGATGGTTTCACTAGTTATATACCTAGCATTTTAGTGTAGTATAGATTAGTTTAGGGTAGGTGGGTCATTTGCATATGTATATATCTTGCATCATGAATTCTTGTTGGTATAGTGTTTCATATTCTTGTATATAATTCATACATGTTAGGAACTAACATTTGATCATTTAATATTATTTATTTATCATTTATAGTTTAGAGAAATGTTTTCCTTTTCAACATGATTTGGATTTATCACTAACTCTAGTGGATCACATCCACTGGTTTATACTTATAAAGGGTGTTGTTGTTAGAAGTGGGTGTAATGTTGTAGGACTTGCACAACCAGATATGTTAAGTGTATCATGCACTCTATGGTGAGTACATGTCCCCATGTTGGATCTAGATGTTACCCCCCCATGCCTAGGGGTAACTAGAGGAGTGTTGGATTACTGAGAGGGGGGGTGAATCAGTAATAGAGAAATTTAATCCTTTTTCACCATAAAATATAAGTGTTATATCAATGTAGAATTATCATCCAATAGTTGCATAGTAAATAAACAATGAACAAATGATAAATCACACACATACACAATACACCAGTGTTTTGCGTGGAAACCCAAATCAGAGACAACCACAAAATGTTTTTTCTTATATGTCTTTAAGAATTACATTCATTGGAAGCATCAACTTCCTTTGTTTTCCAGTTGCAACTCGAAGGAGGCTCCAACCCACTAGTTTCTCTAGCTACAACCTAAGGGAATCTCCAACTCCCCAATTCTCTGGCTACAACTAGAAGGAGGCTACAACCCCCTATGTTCTCCGAATATAATCAGAAGGTGGCTACAACTACCTATCCTTGCCGCATCCAACCGCCCTAGTATATAAGTAGAATGATGGAACCAGTGCCACACTATCACTGTGAGATATATTGTTGTAAACCTATACAAATCAACCTACACCAAACAACTTGTACCAATAACCTGAACCATGCATCAACCATGCATCGACCTGTACCTCAACCTTTAATCAACCTCTACCATAAAAAAGTGCATCAACCATGCACCAACTTGTAATCAACCTGTACCATAAACAACTACATCAATCATGCACCAATCTATACCTCAACCTGTACCATTGTTGGCACAGGGGAAGACCCAAGGTTCAATGCTTAAAAATGCACCAACAAAACCCCAACTACTGACCCTTTCAACAACACCTGTGAAGCAGGAGAAGTCTCACCCGAGGTAGAAGCAGGGGGGGTTACAAGACACAGGTGTCTGTAACTAGGTTGGGACACGATTTTGTGATAAGAGAAATTCACATAATATTCTTTTAACGCTTAAGAAGTGAATGTGCATTAGTTTATTAACCTTATTAACACCGTAGAGCATAATCAAAGACATATAAACGCAGTAACAAGAAGTTATTATGCACCCTGAGCACTTAGCACTATGAGTTAAGTCTAGCAATCATTTACCCTTTAACATAAGTAAAGTAATTGAGAAACAAAATATATATTCATTACATTTCATAATCAAAGCACTAAACAAATGCATAACAAAAATGGCATTGCACAAAGCAAAACCTGAGACACTAGATATACGTGGCTCACCCCAGGGTGGGGCTACGTCCACAAACTGCTTTGCCTTTCTATTATTTGCCAAAATATTATATCCAGTCACTCCTGTGCACTAATCCACATAATCGAACTTTGCACAAGACATGATATATTCGCACTAAGCACTAGATCCTCCTTCTTTACCTTCCAAAACTAGGTCAAATGCATAGAGCCAAAATATATTATCACGACACTCAGCACCTACTCCACACTGAGCATAACTAGCACTAAGAACAATATACAAAATCATATTCGAGCACACAGCCTCGACCAAATAAACTCCTTTGCATACAGAACTACTCCTTCTACAATACATTCCTCTTTATTTATACTTTACAAAATCTTACAATAATGCCTAAACATAGGGAAAACCCATGGGCCAAAATCCCATAAACACATTACAAAACCCAGAGGACCCCTTACTGGGTCCACATAACCCTCAAAATAGGTGATATACATGATATAACCCTCAAAAAGTGTGCCAAAACATCCAAAACTGACCAAAGTTTCCCGAAAACTTGGTTGAGGGCCAACATGCCCCCAACACTCACTTGTGACTCATCCTGAGTCACTCAAGTCCAGACAATGCTACCTCAAAATCCTTGATCTTAACTCGAGTTTCCTCGACTTGCTACCTCACCTGAGCCTCCTGCTCAATGAGCTCCTAGACTGTATCCTCTATAACAGACCCTTCCAAGCATTGTTCTACTGCTCCAACTACTCAATCTAATTGTGAACCCTGGCCATTGATCTCCTCGAATACCTTTCAAGATTCATCCTACACAGGTTGTAACTTATGTGTTACGTCCATCCCCTTACCCTAGAGGGAAGTGATCTACTGATGTACTGTGCATTGCTCATGGGATCTCTTCATCCTTTCCACTACTGTGAGCAACTTCATCTACGCCTGAAATGAAAATTCTTGTTTCTACACCTCCTGTAATTGACCCTCTAGCTTCTTTAACTATGGATCCTTGGCAAGTCATTCATACGTATGGGTTATTTTGTCACTCAAATGTTTACATGTCGAGGTGAGGTCTTTTATACTTGCTACTATTTTTTTGGCGAACTCCTCCCTATGGTCATGCACCTCCTGTGGGGTGCGTGGCATTGTTTGGGCCTCCATTTTAGCTATCCTAGCTTGAAACTACTGGAGGGTTTCTGCGAGCTTCGTTACTTGATCTTCGATAGGCTCTTTCTCCTCATGTACCAATCCTGGCATAGAGCGATACGCTTTTCTTACTGCTTCTTTGACCATGGCATGCTCTATGAGAAGCTACTCTTTTTCCTTTTGTAGCTAGGCTTTTCCAGATTTCTTTTCCTCCTAAAGCTTCGATTGAAGCTCTGCTTTCTCTCTTTCATAGGCAGTTACATTGTTCTTCATTACTCGTAAATATACTAGGAATTTGTCTTTATCCCTTTGCAAGGCTTCTGTAGCCTTCTCCTTCTCTTCCTGAGCTCTCTGGAACTAAGATTTTGTTGCATCAACAATCCTTTTTAGTTGGGTTGCTCTTTTAGTGGTCATTTCTTTTTGTTCCCTTCTGTATTCCCTCAAACCTACCTCCAATACTTCGACCTGTTCTGGAGGTATTCCTTTAAGGTTAACCTCAACATCCAAGTTGGGGATAGCCTGTAGTGTTGTGGGGCTGGGAAAATTGATGCTATACTAGGGGAGGGTGATCCAAATCCTTGGTCCACCCTGCAGATTTGGTTCGTCCCCCAACTATGTGGTTTGTGATGAGGAAGGCACACTAGGCATTGTGCGGACCAAGCAAACAACCTACTACACTTCCTTCAACTCCCTCTCAATCCTTTCATATAAATCCACATGTTTCTCTTCATATCTCTGCAACATATCTTCAAAAGAATCCTTCATATCTCCATGAAACAGACTAATGTCATTGTTAATGAGAGTGGCTTCCAACTGTGGCTTATTGGTGCGCATTTTCTTCCTTGATGAAGTTTTCTTCGGAGTAACTTTCCTCTTTTCTGGGGTCACTTTCACAATAGGGGGATCTTTAGGTGGTGGGGTTCTAGTAGCTTCACCTCCTCTTTTCTCTTCTTCTCCTTCATCTCCTCCTCCATGTCCTTCTACTTCGTCTTCTCCTCTTCCTGGCGAGCTAGACTCGCTATCTCCATAGGTTTCCTCTTCTTCCTCTTCATCAGTCTCTATGTCCTGAACTTCAACCTGCTTTTTACATTTCCACTGCTTCTTTGTTCCAATAGATTTTCTGACATGTTCATCTCGCGTAACCATTGGGCTTCCTATAGTATCAGTGTCAGATAACTCTACATCAACGACAGGTACAAGAAATTCTTTTGGCCAATCCTTTATAATATTTTCCATATTTTCATCTGTGAGCTTATAGTATGACTGCAATATTTCATGGTTCTCATATCTTCGCGCAGTGATTTAATTGAAGTCGGGGTCAGCACGAAACTTCACTATGGGTCGATACTGATGCAGGGTACGTGGTGTCATATGATGGAATGCTTCAATGGAGACTTTCAACTATTGATAATATATGTGAAACACAACATTAGACATCCACTGCTTCGTCATGTCATTGGTATACCACAGGGTGGAAAACTGAGCGGCCAGGGGATCTATAGGTTCAATCTCTGGGAAATTAGTTTCTTTAGGCATCTACCAAGCCAAAATGTAATTAGGATGATCAACCAACTGTAGTGAAACTCATATCCTAAGTCATGGGCTCCGCGACAATATTTTTCTAACTCACTGATGAGGTAGTTCACCCAGTTCATCTACAGGCCCTCCACACACTTTCCTGTGAGGTCCACCACAAACCTCGTGACCTGTGTGGGGTAGTTTTTCCTCACTAGCTTGCCAGCTAAGAGTTTAAAAGCAAGGTGCACTGCACCATCCTGTGTGGAGGCTACCTTATAACCTTGCTTCCCCTTTTATACCTCTCCATAGGATTCTTTGATGCGTTGTGATAAAGAATGGTCTGAGGTCTTCCCTAGGTAGAAATGTTGTGGGTCAGGACCCTTCAAACTTAAACCTATGATCCAATATATCAGCATCGGATCCACAGTAGTTCTTTTGTCAATCCATATATATCTTCCATGATAGCACGACAGAAGGAGTTGAATGCAAGCATTAACCTCTTGGTGGTGGACAAAATGCAGAATCTTCATTACGTTTAATATGGTTGACTGTGCCAACTCCTTGACCCAGGGCTATATGATGAGGTGAGGTTTCCTTCTAGTTGTCTTCATTAAGTAATGGTGAGGAGCTAGCATGGAGTAGTTCTCCTGGTCTCCTAAGATGAAGTCATTTTGCTTCAACACCGGGATCTTCCCTAATTGAATCCCTACTATGTGAATTTATTTCGGAATGTACACAGTGAACACGGAGTACTTGAAATCATGGAGGATACTATCATGATTAACCGTGCTAGCTAGAGGAGGAATATACTCAGGCAGGATTGATGGGATCTGCTTCGCGTTATCCAGATCACTGTAGTGCTTGCTTATTTGTTCATTTACAGGGTTGATGCAGGCAGAACGACGTTTGGTTGAAGTGGAAGCCTGCAGTCCCCTAGTAGATGATGCTTGAATACATTCATATACAGGTATGTCAGCCATGATTTTCCTACGAACTTCCTCGATAGACTTCTCAAATTCGATGAGTTTGCCTGGCATTTTAGTTTTTAACAGACAACAGATAGACAAACAAACATGCGGGGTATACTTTCAGATAATGCCAGGAAGCACAGTTCGATACTTGGACAGTTATTGACTTAGCTAAGCCAGTCATGGGTATCAAAAAGTGTTCCCAATGCCACAATCGACGAGTTAAATAATTGGGGTCGTGTGACAGATCTTCCAACGAACAGGAACTAGAGTTAAATGCTTCCATTAATGTAAATTTAGTCGTTATCGCATGGTCTCGATGTCCAAAAGTAGTCTATAAACCCATAAATGTGTTTCCTAACCATTCTGGAGCATCATTCTAATGGTCGGGGCACCTCCAACTGTTATATAACTTCACCAAGGTGAAGTCCAAATCTACGTGGTCTTGATGTTCCAGTGAGGTTCAAACCCTGCGAACCTGCCTCCTGTGAGGTTTCAGTCTACGAAGTCTTCTATCTGGTTTAATTATATTCTTGTAGATTTTCCATCTTAACCCTTTTTTTTTAGCTTCATTGCCTTCTTTCCTATTATCTGAGTCTCTTTGACTCTTTCTGGAATCATCTTTCCATTTTTATTCTTATCTTCCCCTAGCATAGTCACTAGTGGCTTCTCACTATTGAGGTACCCTCAAAGGTTTTGAAGTTAATATCCCTTTTATTAACACTTCCTAAGTGGGCACACTTCTCTCTTGGATAGATAGGTCCTTCAAGAATTATCGCATTCTTTCAACCTTGATTGCTAATTTTTTGCTTTTTGTCCCTCCCACATTGTTACTTTTCTTTGTTGCTTCGAATTATTCTCTCGTTCTTCTCTCGGTTGGTATATTTTCCTAGATACGAGATCCCTTAATTCTTTCTTTTTCTTTTTTGTATCTTATTCATTTGCTTTCCTTTTGATCTGGTCCTTCTCAATCCAAGTATTACCTAACAAAAGTGGGACAGAGGTGTTTTCCTCAACAAACCTAATGACTTCAAATTCTTCTTCAGTCGATGTTCCATGAACAATAATAGGTATAGTAGTTACTCTTCCACATAAAGTTATCATCTTTCCCTTAAAGAAGACTATCCTTCCTAAATAAGGTACCATAGTAGGCTTTCCAAAAACTTCCCAAGTTTCTTCTGTCATAATATTCACTTGTGTTTCTTCATCCAAGACTATATAGTCTATGTTCAAGTCTTTTATTCTTGCACTTATGAGATGTTTCATTTTTAGGATTTCTGGTAAACTGACATCTTTATGAACATCCATTGTTTCTTCCAACTGTAATAACATAGTCTTAACTTCCTCTGACCTTTTGTCTATTGATTAAGGTTGGTTATCATTGATGTTAACCCGTGAAGAAAGCCCTGTAGCACAAAGGTTTGGGTAATGGACCCAATATTGTTTG
>SNQJ01S0137536.1:25425-39300 GCA_010110895.2 Picea sitchensis | reverse complement strand
TGAGCTAGATAATTGTAATTAAAGGATTTCACAAACATTTGATTGGTTCATTGTCTAGTATAAAATGAATAGTCTTATTGATTGGATTGGATGCATACATAAATTACTATAAGGGTGGTAGTTATTGATTAATAGTACATGCACGAGACTTGTATGTACTAGCTACACATGCATTTCTTGTACATGTACACTAGTATGTATGAGTTTTCTTGGATTACTTACTAATAATGTAAGTTATTTGTTATGAATGTGTGAACCATGTGTCTTTTCCCTGGTATCATAAAATACTTTAACTTCGGGACGAAGTTTCCTGAAGGGTGGGTGTATGTAACAACCCTAGTTAAATAATTGTTAAAGGGTTATTAAGTTTAATTAACTTTCCTAAGGTATATTAGTTAAATAATGATTATTTATTAATAATATTAATTAATTAAATAATTATTGTTTAACGTATATTAATTAACTCATTTAATGTTTGGGTAATGAATTAAAGTTTAATAAATTTTAATTTATTTAAAAGAAAACATAACATAATGCAGGAGGGAACCATTAAGGAGAAGGGGATAAGGTGGTTGGCATTAAGTGGAGGGATAAGGTGGATGGCATTGAATGAAGGGAGGACGTGGTGAATGGGAAGGAGGATATAAGGGGGCAAAGGCATTCGAGAGGGAGGAATTTTTATTTTGGGGGGGAGGAAGCATTATTTTGATATTAAGGAACTGTATTTTTCTGGTTTTGAGTTTGGTGGACTGTTATAGGGGAGCATCAGTTGTTGGGAGTTTTGGGCTCGGGGGCCAGGAATCCTTACAGAATCCTAGAGCTAGGGAGCTAGAGAGGCTCTGTTCCTAGTTGGTTGGGTGGTTAGACGGTTTTGGGTAGTGCATCAAACAGAGTTAGGGACAACAGTAGCATCAGTTATAGGTATGTATTTCCATTATTCTATTGTGTTATGAAATTGATTATAATATGCTCGTAAATATTAATATGTTGATTATGTAGTGGATTATTTTGATGTATAATAAATGGTTTAAGGTTAAGTTAGCATGTCTCTATTTTAATTTTTGATTTATAAGGCTCTGTTGGAAGATGCCTTACACAATATCTGACATCCTTCTTTTTCTCTGTAGATTTTTCTTCATCTTGTTTTATTTCCAATCTTCTGATCTCTGGGACCTAGTCTTTGTTCACTTGTTCTTCCTGTTTTACTATCCATACTTTCTTATATATGATATCCGTGTTCTCTTTCATGGAAGTATTGATCATGCTTCTACAATAATGAGCTATGTGTCCATAGTTATGATATTTGTAACATTCAATGTTACGTGGGGCCACATAGGCATTTCTTTCTTGAACGTTTCTTTTATAATCCCTGCAATCTGCAACCTTATGTCCAAAGTTAGTACAATAAAAATAATGACCATAAAATAAATTTTCATACCTGGGAGTGAATAATATTCTTTGTGGTGTAGTCCTTCTGAATTTCTGCCTTGATTGATCATGGTCATGATCATGATTGAAGCTTCTTTGTGGCTTGAACATGGATGGTCTTCTTGAATATGTATCTTTACTAGTTTTCTTAGATTCCGGTTTACCATGATTCTTTCCTTTGAGTAATTATGCATAACTCTTTCTATTTTCTTCATTCTTGTTTTCTAGCAACATAGAGTGTTTCTCTTCATTCTCTACAACTGATGTGGATGTGGATGTTTCTGTCTCTTAAACGTTCTTGTTGAGTTTGATGATTTTGACTCTTAGTGTGACAACTTATTCTTCAAGATTCTCAACCTCTTCTTATTTTTTCATTATCCAATACTTCATGAGTCGATGACCTCTTATGTTATCTTTGCTTCTTCAAGTTAGATTTTCAATATAATTATTTCTTCTTCCAGTCTTCTCTCTTCTTGACCAAACTCTTCCTCAAGTTGGTTTAAGTAATTGGTTCTTTCCTTGAGATGATCCATCAATATCTTTTCCCTCTTTTATGATTCTTCCTTTTGTGCTGCTATGTTGGCTTCTAAACATTTATTTTGATATTCTAGATTTTCTTCAATTCTTCTAGCCTCTTCTAGTTGAGCTCTTAAAATCTTGATGGCCTACTAATATTTTTCGGAACCTTGAACACTTTCCTTTTTCTTCATCAATTATTTCTTGGATGACTTGTTTTATTCTCTTTCTTTATTTATACATTCAATTGCACTGATCATTTTTTCTCTGTAATCAGCTTCTACTTCTTTATACTGTTCTGAATTTGAATCTGTCTAACATGATTAGAATCTTTCTTATTGTTCTGTATCTACATATTCTTTGGCATTTTATGAATTTGCGATGGGTGAAGACTATATGTCATGTAACTTATCCTGAAGTTATTTGGTTGATGAACATTTACCAACCTTTTATCTTACTGGATTAGGTAATTCCCAAATAAAATCCATTGTTATTTTTTTATTCTTATTCAATTCCTTCTTGGCAACAGTCTTTGCCCTTTTTGAACAATCATATCCTGTAACAACGGATAGCCAAATATAATGTATATGTACCTGTAAATATACTTTTTTCCTTATTCTCCACATATCATACTTAAAACCATTATGACCATTGAACATGGGTACTCCATTCTCAGAATAATCCATGATCTCCTTCCAGTGGTTAAATTATTTCCTGAAGGAACCATCTCTGATACCAATTGTTGGATTACCGAGAGGGAGGGTGAATCAGTAATAGAGAAATGTAATCCTTTTTCACCATAAAATGAAAGTGTTATATCAAAGTAGAATTATCATCCAATAGTTGCAGAGTAAATAAACAATTAATAAATGAACAATCACACGCATACATAGTACACCAATGTTTTACGTGGAAACTCAAAACGGGAGAAAACCACAGAATGTTTTTTCTTATATGTCTTTAAGAATTACATTCATTGGAAGAACCAACTTCCTTTGTTTTCCAGCTCCAACTGGAAGGAGGCTCCAACCCCCTAGTTTCTCAGGCTACAACCTGAGAGAAGCTCCAACTCCCCAACTCTCTGGCTACAACCCCCTATGTTCTCCAGCTACAACCGAAAGGTGGCTAAAACCACCTACCTTGCCATGTCCAACCACCCTTGTATATAAGTAGAATGATGGAATCAATGTCACACTATCACTGTGAGATATATTGTTGTAAACTTGTACCAATCAAACTGCACCAAACAACCTGTACCAATAATCTGAACCATGCATCAACCTATACCTCAACCTGTAATCAACCTGTACCATAAACAAGTGCATAAACCATCCACCAACCTATACCAAACAACTCGTAATCAACCTTTACCATAAACAACCTCATCAACCATGCACCAACCTATACCTCAACCTGTACCATGAATAAGTGCATCAACCATGCACCAAACTTGTACAAATAACCTGTCACAACAACCTATCACACCAACCTGTATCGTCAATATTATCAACCAAATCAGATCTACTCACCAAGATCAATCACCAAGACAACTCTCAAAGATGTTCATCAACCAAGCATAACACAACAACTCATGATCATCACCAAGATCAATATGTGCTTCTAATAATATACCAATACAAGTATGCTACATCATCCATAAACCATGTGTCAAAAATACTACTAAAAAGTGTCTCCAACCATGTACAAAGTATGTACCAATCACCTATCAACTACACATGAACTATGACTCATGAATATGTACCAACATCATCAACTATACACCTCATGTATGTGCCAACTCATAAACTACTTATCTCAACCATGTACCTCAACCAAAATCCCTCATCAATTTCATCATCCAAATCTGATTTGTAACTCTGTAATAGACCTGGTGTATATGATGACATAACTGCAAACCTTCCTTAACTTTAACAACAAGAGAGTATCATTTTCATCAAACTTTACTTTAGACTCACATGACTAGTTTTGGATTAGTCAACAACCCTAACTTGAAATAATCATAACTATGTACCTGTAATGAATAAAGATCTAAAAATAGTACACAATGTTCTTCAGTTTGTTTTATGTAATTCCTCCAAGTTTCACTACTTGGAACCTCTCAAAAAAGGATTTATAGAAAAAATGGCATACCTTGTTGAATTATGGCTTATTTTAGAGAGCAAACTTGTAGAGCATTCCCCGCACAGAATATTTTTGTATGGATTTGAAAATTTTACAAAGAATAAGAAAGACTATACTCTAACCAAAACATTTGGTCTTACTGATTTTGGATCTGTTATGAATAAGTTATGATTCTTTTACCTGGAACACCTGTTTTAGACTAGTTTCAGGACTAGCCACAAACCCTATTTTCCACGGAGTGTAACTCAAAAACTACAACGACCCACAAGATGAAATTTGTACCACAACTACTTGGATATGTTTTGTGAATGGCCTCTCAATTTCACGGTTTGAATCATTCTAGAAATAAATCTATGTAAAAAATTGCGAGATAACCTATAAATAACATACCTTAGAAAGCATCATCAAAGGAATTTATCCGCCCTTGAATTTCGGTCTTGTTTACTTGACCTTCCCTCTGAAATTTGTCTTATATATCCTTTGGTTACCTCAGTCACCTGTATATATTCAATATGTTGAAGTGTAATTCAAATGAGAGAGCCTTGCCTCTTATTTGTACTCTCCAAGTAGTTTCCTTAGAAGCATCTTCTAGGCCACTTTGTCCACATAGTCATATATGTACAACTTTGCCCAATTTGCCACTTGTCCATATATCCAATATCCACTTGACTACTTAACCCATTTTCCTCATTTTAGGGTTAATTTTCTTATAACCACTTTTCATAATTAGAAAGTTCTCCATTTACTTTATTATTTAAATAATCCTCCTTGAATTTGTCACTTCACTTTATTATTTAAATAATCCTCTTTGACTTTGTCACTTCACTTTATTATTTAAACAATCCTCTCTGAATTTGTCACTTCACTTTATTATTTAAATAATCCTCTTTGACTTTGTCACTTGAATTTATTATTTAAATCATTTATTCTTTGCAATCACTTTGACCTCTTTGACCTTTTGGGGCTTCAAGCCAACATATGAAGGTCCTCCAAATTCGTAAGGCCATAACTCTCAAACCGTGAGGAGTTATGTGACGTTCCACATACCACTAGAAATTGAATGACATGTAATATCCATATAGAATAGTCTTACCTACAAATATATCAAAACTCATACCATTATACATCAAACAAACTTGGGTCCATTACCCAAACCTGATTTCTCCAACATCACATGGCCATAACTCTCTAACCGTGAGGAGTTATTTGATGTTCCACATACCATCAGAAATGGAATGACATGTAATACCCATATATAATAGTCATACCTTCAAATATATTAAAACTCGTACCATTATACATCAAACAAAATTGGGTCCATTACCCAAAACTTTGTGCTACCAGAATTCGCTACCAGACTTTCTCCAAGGGTTGACATCAATCACTAAGGGTTGACATCAATCTACAATATCACTCTCCAATGGTTGATATCAATGACAACCAAAAATCCATACCAATTGTCCATCAACCTAAGCCAATTGTCTGACAAGGAGATCATGTCTCGTGGACCACAATGAAGATAATGATCTTGACCATGATGATGATCAGGATGTTCATATATGGTATCCCAGTATTCCCCCTCACTTACCTTTATAGCTACAAGTCAACCAAGGCTCATCACATCCAAGCCACCTAATGTATGGGATGTGGTAAGACAATGTAACCATGAGGTATATTAGTCATTTCATGCAAAGTGTAGTTCTTAATTTGTTGGGAATGTGGATGAGTATATTTCATTCAAGTTACATAATGGATCATTGGCTTGGGAAATTATGTCAATTTCCTTATTTCACCTTCGTGGTTAGATTCTATGTCCTAGTCATGTATTATCACCGCCTAGGAAAAAGGGGTACTACTNTAGAATAGTCTTACCTACAAATATATCAAAACTCATACCATTATACATCAAACAAACTTGGGTCCATTACCCAAACCTGATTTCTCCAACATCACATGGCCATAACTCTCTAACCGTGAGGAGTTATTTGATGTTCCACATACCATCAGAAATGGAATGACATGTAATACCCATATATAATAGTCATACCTTCAAATATATTAAAACTCGTACCATTATACATCAAACAAAATTGGGTCCATTACCCAAAACTTTGTGCTACCAGAATTCGCTACCAGACTTTCTCCAAGGGTTGACATCAATCACTAAGGGTTGACATCAATCTACAATATCACTCTCCAATGGTTGATATCAATGACAACCAAAAATCCATACCAATTGTCCATCAACCTAAGCCAATTGTCTGACAAGGAGATCATGTCTCGTGGACCACAATGAAGATAATGATCTTGACCATGATGATGATCAGGATGTTCATATATGGTATCCCAGTATTCCCCCTCACTTACCTTTATAGCTACAAGTCAACCAAGGCTCATCACATCCAAGCCACCTAATGTATGGGATGTGGTAAGACAATGTAACCATGAGGTATATTAGTCATTTCATGCAAAGTGTAGTTCTTAATTTGTTGGGAATGTGGATGAGTATATTTCATTCAAGTTACATAATGGATCATTGGCTTGGGAAATTATGTCAATTTCCTTATTTCACCTTCGTGGTTAGATTCTATGTCCTAGTCATGTATTATCACCGCCTAGGAAAAAGGGGTACTACTTGGGGGGGGGCTCACAAGGATAATGTGCCATTCCCCACCATACTTGACACTTTCCATCATGGATCCTTTCACAATGTGCCACAATTTAGTAATGCATCATGGTCCATTCTCTCATGAGAAGAAGAGGTTGAAGGCCTAGAGGTTGATGCAACTTCTCTATATATGATATAAATGATAAATTCCACCACAAAATCTAGAGGACAGCTTCATCTCTAACCCCTCTAATGGTAATCACCCTTGTTCTAATGTGAATGAATGCACAATCATAAAGGACCATAGCCCAGTAAGAAAATGAAGGAATAAAACTTGAAACCTATAAAGGGGACTTTCAAATAATTTGGTATCAAAAAGAAATTAATGGGTTCGGAATGCAAAAAGTATCGAGGAAAGGGTATCTCAAGAAACAATCCCTCCCTCTACAAAGGAGATCATAGAAATGGACTCATTGACACCATAATACATGAAGTAATCCTTAATCCATATCACTATCACACTTACTCTGGAATGGTTTCTTTATTTCATTCTTCCCTTAGTATGTATCCCTCTATCTAGTTATTTTATTTCATGTCTAGGTTGGCACACCTAATATGGTTGGATGAAGGCCCTCCCATACCCAAACTTGCCAAATCACATGAGGTCTTGGGCTAGTGCAATTCTTGAAGGGGATACTGAGGTGAATTGTTTACATGGATTATATATTATGTAATAACTTACTTTGCATGTTTTAAATACTAACATCTCTTATGAACATTGTCTTACCTTGTCTTATACTCTTCTTTGTTTTAGATGGTGCTAAGGGACGTCTTGGGATTGTACTAGGAAATTATGCCCTTATTGTAATAATTTGGCACATGTGATACAAAGTAGTGAGTCACCCAATTACTCACCACATTCAAGCACCAAATCTCACATCCTTGGAACCTTGGACGATGGACATATCGGCTTGTTTTGAGTATATTTGACCATGATGGCACACATATGGGATAGAAGCCAACATTTTGGGAAGGATACCCTAGGTCTTATTACTCATTGGATCGAGGATGTTGTAATAGCAGACAACCAGATGCCACTCATAGATGAGATTCATCCTCCTTTTCTCTAGATGCAACACCCTAGATCCTAGACGTTGGCCCTCTCTTGGTGATGACATTATATTCTATTGTTTCATTATTATAGGGTTTGATGGAAAATTTGGGTACCAGTGATGATTTGGAATGATTAGTGATTAGACATCATTACCATTTACTCCACCATGGGATGTTTCCACATTGCCTTTGGAGGCTTCCTCCTAGCCTAGGAGAGCTTGATGCCACACGTGTGTGGCCATTATGGTGTACTTTTTGCATTTTTACATTTTGTAAAGAATAAATGAGGGGTCAGCCCCACTTCAAATGAATTTTATGTTTTGTTATGTGGAAAATTTTTCTAGACTAGCCTCATATAAGAAGGATAGTGCTAGATTTCAATTTATCATCATGACTTCCTCACCTTTGTGGGGTAACACTTCCACTTTTTCATTAATTCATCCATTCTTAGACGTTTTTCTTATGTGCTATGGTTGAAGGAGGGTATATTATCTATTGTTTCCTCATTTGGGATGGATATTTTTGCAATTAAGATTTTATGCTCTTGGTTTCTTGGATGAAGTAAGTAATTTTCTACAATTATATTGTCTCTTGTTGATGTAAATGGTGAAATTGTTATCTGGTTGCAAGTAATATTGTTTTGTTGAAAACCTGAGGGGAACATAAGTGCTTCTTCCCCTCAAAAAAAATTATTCGTCCAAATTTTTGAAATGTCCTTGCTAGGGTTGGAAGCCTAAATCCCAAAAGTGCTTGCAATTTAGGATTTTATCCCTAGACATTTGATCCTTGACATAGTTGAAGCTATAAGAAAGGGAAAATGGCATTTAGGGCCCAAACATGCTTGCACCCCAGATACCCTTTTCCTCCAAGTCTAAATACTAAGGCCCAAACATACTTGCAACTTAGGGTTTATACTTTACCTCTTTGGTTTCAATCAGATAAATATTCAATTTTAATGAATTTGACACTCCATAAGCTCTAGAATGACAAAGGAGATAATATAGAAGTAATATTGTGGTGAAATTAGTTGTTAAAATCACTTTTTTCTAAACCTCTCAAGTGTCCTACTAACTCTACTAACCCAAACTATAACAAACTTCAAATATTTATTGTTATTATTACAATTTTTTTCTACATTGATCCGGAATATATTTACATAAAAAAATGAATATAGATTATTATAAAAATATTCTTAACACAGAATACCAAATATACAATAAAGGTGTTTTATATTCAATAAGGAAATAAGATGAAACTGTAAAATGCAGTAGAAGCAAGCTTGCTAGAATGGTGGTGGCTTATCTCTGAGAAGAGATGTGACATATGCACTCATTCGCAAGAAGATGATTACAATGAGGCTATGAATTCCTTTTTACAATAAACAGTAATGTCAAAAACCCTAGACATCCAAAAAATCTAGCCCTAGGAGATGAAGCACCAAAAGTCATGTGGGCCTCATTTGGGTAACTTAGTACATCAACTTCCTGGGGTTGTAACTTTTGCATGTGATCTTTGTTTTAGGCGCACGATAGCTCGTTCGAAAGGTCTATCCAAGGAATAAACATTTTATTTCTATCTATATAAGGTCATTTTGACTATGGCGAGTCCTAAAAATGTTGTTTAGGACCTCAAAATGGCCTCGCAAGTCAGGGACCTGAAAACTAGGGAAAAAGCTGCCAAACTGGAAAACTGCCAAAATGAGCTAGTTGGAGTAGGTGGGAGGCCACCGAAATCCATTTAGATCAACCCTCCCCCCTTAGGAAGCAATGGTCTCCATTTTGTTGAGTTCCCCCATCAGATGAGGAAATTTCTGTTGAATTTAGCCCCGGGTGAGCCACTTGCCTTAGTGCAGGAGTTGTCCTGCTTTGACAACTCGATAAAGTTGGATCCTTTGTTGGTAAGTGCTCTTGATCTGTTTGTCCACAATATGATCAGTAGATTCCCATTATATGCATTCAGGGTTGAGATCTGTTGGTGTCTGTTATTCTTCTATCTCTGAGGTGTCCAATAATGGTGGGAAATATGGTCGAAGGATATCCACATTGAACATTGGGTGCAAGCCAAGGAAAGGAGGAATGTTGAGATCGAAAGAATTATCACGCACAACCTTGGTGATGGTGTACGACCCATAATAGAGTGAGAGAATATTATGATGGGGTCATGCAAGGTGCTCTTTATGCAAGTGCAACCAAACTTTGTCGCGTACATGAAACTTATGCGGCACCCGATGTTGATCTTGATGTTGTTTATACTTGTCATTGGACTTCTATAGGATATCCTAAACCTATTGACAGATGTGATGGATCTACATAGACTTTGCCGATATTCTTTGAGATAAAAGATGAATCCTTGGGTTGATAAATTAATGTTAAACTAAGGTTGTTTTTAGACATCTTTAGATCCCAACATTTTGGCACCATTGCTAGGGAAGAATGTCAAAGGTAGCATAGATTGTGCCTCTGGAGGATGAAGTATTGAAGACAAAAGGTAAGAACCTGTGCAGGCAATAAGTAAGATTCTTATACCAGCACCTACCTCTAGCTGATGCATTAAGAGGTTGCATAGGTGTTTTTTTTTCTTTCTCGATTTTCCTTTTTTTGTGTGTGAAGTGTGTATGACTAAGAAGAAAGATCTTGAAAAACCAAAACCCCCACCAAAAATTACCAAAGCTCAGGGTTCGGTGCTCCCCGGAAGAAGAACTTTCATAGACGACATCATCCGAAAAGAAGAATCTCAAGCTTCAGTTGGACCTAGGAAAGGATCTAACTGAATGATCTGAAAATAGAAGGCTGACTTGTTATGCTATGCAAGCACCCTCTACCTCATTAAATTAAACCTTAACAGGACCTTGCTTCATGTGTTCAAATGTGCAAGAGGGTTCAAGTGTTTACTTTATGCTTCTTATTTGCAATGTGTATGTGTGAGGAATGTTCTTTTAAAAGGTTAATCATGTGTTATAAACCAATACACAGCAATAAAAAGTGCAGCAAATAACACAACAAACTCACAACAACAACAAGGTGATAAAGGAGTTCACCCCTCTCTGGGCTACATCTCCTTGAGCCTCCTTCAATGGACTTGGATCTCTGGGATTAGTTGTCAAATGTTCTTTTACAAGCTGTTGCTCAACTCCAATGGTTTTACAGACTGTACCATTGGGTTCAGAATACACAAAAACCCCAAAATTGACTGTTACAACTCTGAAAATGGACAATGGCTCATCCAACAATGACCTCTTCTACATGTGACCTCCAAGCTTCCCAAAATGAGCTTCAATGAGGAAAAAACACCTGTAAAAGTCCTCCAATGGATATTAAACCTATCCCAATGGGTTCAGAGCATAATAAACAGTCAAGAATGACTATTCAGTCTCAGAAAATGGATATGTGCTCATCTGAGCAATGCCTCAAACAATGAGGGCTTTAAGGCTCCTGCAGCTTCCTCAAACTTCAAATGTGAAAAACCTGCAAATGGACTCTTCAAATGCTTGTGAAAATGTCACCAATGGACTCAGCACGTCCAAAAACCCCTAGCTGGGCTTTTACGGCTCCTGATTTGGTCAAAAACTCATCAAGTTATGCTTGCTGCCATTTTTCCTTTTCCAAGCTCTGTTACAGGCTCGCCATATTGCACCTGTGAAAAACTGACCCTGGCTTCTGAGCGTTTTCGGTCACTAAACCCAACACCCACGCGCGTCCTGCAATTGGTGCCAATTTGTCGAACGGTTAGCGCGACTATAGCCCTCGAGCTCGGAGGTGTTGGGCGCATGGGGGGCCATATGGCCACGTCCCCGCGCAAATTTGGGGCTCAGTTACGAAAAGGAATGAGCGCTTGACACGTTTTCAACTGCGTGGGTGATAACCGTTTGCCAAAACTAAACCCAAACAAATCCACGCACATAAAGCATTACATATAATATGGTTATATGTATTGAATAGAACCGGGTTTTAAAATTAATACACACGCCAAATAAAATGTGGTATATGTGTTTGCAATCGAACCGGGGTTTAAGCCCAAAATGTTCCCGCCCAAGTGGTGCTATGGTAATACAAATGTGACCATGGGCTGCAATATTATTACACTCCTGCTCGCGCCATTTCACAATGGTGTTGGTCATATTAATAAGCCACCCGACCACGGGCTAGCTCCCTGTGTAACACCTTCCGCGCAAATATATTACCACCGGCATATACCATATGGAACCACGAGTTACATGCTACAAATCCGTGCAAATGTAAACATGACTCCCGCGCGAATGGTTACAAGGTTTGGGTCGTGTGTTATAACAATGTAACCACGGCTATGTTTAACAAATAGCAAACCCCGCGCCGTTTAGCATATGTATCGGTCATATGTATGACAATGGAACCATGGGTCGGGGCTATGCCCCGGCCCTTTCCGCATCCGCCCAAAATTTATACCAACGATAAATAAAATGTGTGCCGTTTGTATAACAAGCACCACTATATGGCGTAACGGTCAGCGGACTTGGTTTAAAACGTAGCCCGTGGTGGAGGTCACCCATTCGAATCTCAGTCAGGCCACAAACTTTTACAAAAACGAACCATTAACCAATAAACCAGGGACACGTGGCGCCCATGGATTGGGCCACGTGTCTCTTTATTATTCACCTCAAACCCGACACGTGTCAACCCTATATTCGTCGACCATCGTCCAATTAAAATGCGCCACGTCATCTCGGCCACGTAGGATGCTGACGTCAGCATGTGCCACGTGTCACCCATCCAGTGGTGACACGTGTCACTTCAATATTGGTCAAACCATGCATTGAAAAGTCCATAAATGCATGACACATGTCACACCCAGGAGCCACCATGTGTCCTGTACGGACCGTACGGACTTGACACGTGTCCTGTACGGACAGGTACAGTCAGCATCAATTTTTTTACCTGTTTGGCTCGGCAAACAGACCTCGATAACTTCTCCATACGGACTCCATTTGCGAAAATAAATATACCGCCAAAATCAGGAGAACAAGACGGACGCAATGGAACCATTTTCGTTGCATTCCGAGCACTTTGAAAATTGAGCAAATTTTTGACCCCTGGTCCAGATTCTGATCACGCCTTCCCACTGAAAGGCTTTTGGACCCACAAAATCTTATAATCATCGATATGAGCTTCAATACTCTTCTTCTTTCAAGTTCTATCAACTGATTCTACTTGAAAAGACTTTTCGACAATCACCTGGGTACCTTGACATGCCTTGCACTACAACTGACTATGTCCTTCAACCACTGCTCTTTGGCTGTTGCTAACCCACTGTTCTCTCTGCACTTGGAAGACTGCCAGCCTTCCCACTAAGAATCAAGTCCCTCTCCAATGGCTGCAAATTTTCCTGCGACATCTTGTCACAAGCCAAGAAAACCATCAATCTTGAAAATGAATTATACAAGACTGAAAAATAATGACAGCAATGTCTTTTTGCTCTTCAAGCAAACTGTCACCTCTTGTGTTTCATCAAATCACATGGAGTTTTCCTGCATTTTAGTGCACTCAAAATTGAATTTCAAGACAACAACACCATCGACTAAACATAAGTCGAAAATATGGTCGACACAACATAGTCGTCAAGCAATATCGACACAAGTCGAGACTCAAGTGAAACATGTCAACCTTCCAAAATGACAAATCAACAAACATGATAAACAATCATGTTACAAACATGAATCAATCATGATGAACTATCATCAAGTTCATTGTTGATGCACTCAAAAACCAAATGCATGTGCATAGCTTCTTCAACTCTCCTTCCTGTAGAGACATAGGTGCTTAAACCCAAGACATGTGGGTACTAAAGAGCTGAATATGAAAAGTGTATGTGGTTGTAACACAATGGACAGCATACCCCTCTTTTACATGTTCTTGATGAGGTGGTACAACACAAGTATGCATTCAAAAGAAATTGCATTCACATGCAAACTTGCCTCTACCAAAATATGACAAACTGCTGCAACTTGTCAACTTCAACAAAAGTGAATAGCTAAGGCTGAATTGTGCATCTATACAGAAAAAAAAATGCAAGCCTTACTTACGCAAGAAATCAAT